>JAQHUG010000275.1:2281080-2341553 GCA_028555095.1 Dicrostonyx torquatus | reverse complement strand
TTTCTGAGAGTCCAGCTTCATGGAGGAGGTACTGGCCAGAGTCATGTTTATTACCACAACTCTATGATGTTTCAAGGTCTGTGCCACCACCAAAAAACATGCTGTCAGCTATTCATCAACACCATTTAAGTGTTTTGTGATGGGGCCTCTCTAAAGCTGTGTCAGAAAGCCTCTCTTAAATGAGATGCGCTTGCCTCTAGCAAACAGAGCCCACCTGAGAAAATACTGCTACCAAGAAGCCATGCTTAACTCTTTTTTTTTGTGTCTAGAATTACTTCCCAAGCTCTCTCAGGTTTTACGTGGATGCAGTTGTCCACGGTGGCACCATTTTGTTGACAGAGGTTTCTATCTTGCCTAGTCCCACAGCCATTTAGTCCCAAAGAAACACACAGAGGTCTACGTTAATCATAAACTGTTGCCCTATTACAGAGTCTATTTTGAGATGATGGTCCTTGGACTGTTATTAAATTCCCCTACACCTACTGAAAGTAGTCCTGCCCTCCAACCCCCCATAGTTGCAGATTCTATTTTCTAGTATTAGAAAATGAAACAAACACTAGAAACAGAGGAACTGGGGGTGTTGGTGCAATGTTTAAATGTTCTTAGAGCTTCTTTAAAATGGGACTTGCATTGGAGTAAGAAGGAAAACCATGGTGGGAACAGGAATATTAATGATACTTAAAACTAGGTGACCGGCAAGATAAAATTGAAGATACATAACTACACTGGCTATAATCTCAAAGCTTCCAACTTCATTTGTGCCGTGCCTTTCTTGTGTAAATAAACATGTAGAGATTTTTTAAATAAGCTTTATGGAGAGAACAATTTGTGAAGAGGTGAGATGGTTAGAAGAATTCAGTATCCTTCCTTCTCTGGGATAGACCATGTTTTTATGTCTTTTGGCAAGGCGAAGATGATTTAGCCCAGGAGCAAGATGACACTGAGATTCTACTGTCAGTTTATGCCACAGATTTAACATGCTTTGAACAGATAAAAGTTTATTACAGTACATAACAAGCGCAGAGATGTTGATGATGTTAAACATTTCCTCTTAATTAACCAGATTATAGTGACTAAATTATAAACAACCTCAATGCTGTATGTAAAAAAGCTTTTTTAGAAGTCTATCATTTATGTGAATTATATTGCTTATGCCTACTTTAGTATTTATTGTATTATAATGTAGGTATATGCTGTCACAGTTCAGTGGTTTTACCACATGGTCCTCGTGATGATATTGGTAATTCATTAGCATCACATTGTTGGTTGTTTGTCTGTCCTTCCTGCTATTGTGTGTGGTTTCTTGAGACAGGGTCTCACTCCGTAACTCCAGTTGGCCTCAAACTCATGGCTTTCCTCCTACCTCAGTTTCCTAGTGCTGGTATTACTGGGTGAGCCACTATGCCTATACTATCCAGTAATCGTATCAGTTACAAAGGGCGAATCATGAAAATAAGACCCATATCAGATGGCTTCCCGGAGGAAATTAATAAAAGGAACTGGTTTCAAGGTGTTGAAAGAACTGAAAGGCCTGCAGGGGATCATGGGGAAGGATTAGAAAGACTGGGAGGAAATACCATCACAGCACACCAGGGAGCCCCAGGACCCCAGAATCCTAGTCAAGACTTACCCCTAAGAGCTAGTACAAAAGAGGAAGCTATAGCCAGTGGAAACTGGAGATGCTGGGAGAAGACTTTGTTTCCTGAGCAGGAAAAGCAGGTAAAGTATTTTTGTTTCTCTTTCCCTCCCATAGTCTCATCTCCCACACCTGCTTGCCACTGTTCATGTCAGGGGATAAATGAACAAGAGTCTAGGAAGACTGCAGAACTAAGCCTTCTACGACACAGACAGAACAGGGCAAAGGTGGACAGCAAACAGGAGAATAACCAGCAGGGTGATTGTCCTCAAGAAGCAGAGACGGGAAGAGTGAAAAGTCAAGGCCAGACGCACCTATTAGGCTAACATCCTTTTAATTCATCCAAATGTTAAACGTAGAGACTTTTAAAAACTAGCAATTAGTGATAATTGTACTCATTATTATTATAAGGAAATTATAAAGACATTCCCTCAAGGAATATAGTGTAAGACTCAAGGATTTAGAATTACAAAAGGTTTGATGACAAAATGGGTGATTAATGGTGAGATCCAAGGTCAGGAACCTGGGTCAACCATCATGGCTTCTCTACATAATCTCTGCTTTCTACATCACCAATAAAAGTTAATACTGTTTACTGTGAAAGGCTACCTAGCTTGCCAAAGATGTCTCTGCTACTTAACAGCAGATCTAGAACAAAGTGATAGCTGATAACCATGGACAGCCATCAATACTAGAGGAGAATTAACAGGCTCTGCTAACTCAGCAGGGAAACTTAGAGATCAGTTCTCCTTCTATATCCTATATCCCGAGTCCATTGGTTTCAAGAGACTGTTAATTATCATCTACTGCCACCACTCAAAACCATCTTCTTCAGGCTTCACATCTAGATTTCCAGAGGCTTCCAGCCAATTCATTTGACCAATCTTCATCATTTGCTGCAGCCAACCGTTCCCTCCTCCTTAAAGTAAGTATCTTCCTCCATGGGCTCCAAACCAACACACACTTAGCTTAGTTTTCGCCTATTTCATGGGCTAACTCCTCTGTGCTCTTCCTGGAACCACTGTCTCTTGATAAAACCGTAAATATTGGTGTGTACAGGGCTCTGCTTTCCTCACTTTCACCAGCAGTTCTCAACTTCCCCAATGCGGCAGCCCTTTAACACAGTTCTTCATGTTGTGCTGACCCCTAACCAGAAAATTTCTTTCATTGCTACTTCATAGCTGCAATTTTGCAACTGTTATGAATTATAAAGTAAATATCTGATATGCAACCTCTATAAAAGGGCCATTGGACCCCCAAAGGGGTTGTGACCCACAGGCTGAGAACTGCTGACTTAAACATAGACAACACATATTTTTCTTCTGGACTTAATTATAGTTTTGTATCTGCAGAAGTAAAATATATATACTTAAAAATTAGCATACATTTGAGCACTGATTTTATGAAACATGGTATAAAGGGGAGGTAAAACTATAGCTTAATCTGTTTGTATAAACTGTCTCCAAGATATAGCAAAAAGTTTTATGCGCCTTTTGGAGGAAACCACACAGAAGAAGCCGTAATCATAGGAGACTGGAAGAGATGCACACTTTTGGGTCAGACCATCTCAGTTGTTTGAGGTGAGGGTTGCTTGGACTTTGTATACATTAACAGTTATAAGTTCATTTTTCTCTGCTTCTTAAAGTAGTTTGGAAAATAACGCCTATGAAGGAGGCAAACTAATGAATAGTAAATCTATAAAGAGTGTATCTCAGGAAACAGAAAGTAATAAATCAGAAAAGTTCAGACCCGAAGTGATTTGGGGGGCATCCTTTGATGAAAGGCTTTTTAAGGGTGAATGCTAAGGAATCATAAACAATGGTTAGTCACAGCTCTTCCGTGGCCTTGTTTGATCTGTCTCATGGGGAGATTCTAGTTGTATAATCAAGGTCTTGTTGACGACTTCTGATTGGCTGAGCTGAAGTTTTGTTTTCCTTTACTACAGTCATTTACAAGAAATGGATCAAGTCAAGTTTCACTCATGTTTGCAAATCAAGAAGGGTTAAAGTGTCTGATGATGAGGTTGAACAGGCTTTGTGTGCTCAGACAAACATCAGGCCTCAGTAAACACTGGTCTCTTGTAGCCCAGACAGATCCAGACTCACTGCATAGCTCTTGAACTTCTAATCCTCCTTACTCTACAACTGGGATTACAGGTGCGTGCCACCATGCCATCTTGTGTGTACTGGACCTCATACCCACTACTCAAAAACTCTACATGAACTACATCCCCAAACTAGAATTTCTGAACAACTCTTTTTTAGATTACCTACCTTTCTTATTTATTTTCAACCATCTTGCTGCCATCAGAACAAAACCAAACTTGGTTCCTCTCCTTTGCTGCCAACCACTGAGTGCTGTTGGCTGCTAAACACATGGTGTCTATCTGCTTGACCTTCTGAAGGCACATCTGTGGTGCAGGATGTAGGGTCATTCTTCCACACCGTGGTGACATGTTATTTTAATCGTCTTTTATCAATAAAAACTCAGGGGTCAGATATTGGGGTAAGAGCCTGAAAGATCAGAGAGGCAGAGAAGCCATCAGTCCTACCTATTTGTTCCGTTCCTTCCTCTAAACAGAGAGTGTTCCGCCTTACTACTTCCTGTCCTCCATCTTCCCAAACGTCTATGGTTAATTTAGGTCGGCTGGTGACTAACTCCACCCTCTGACTCCAAGCAAGCTTTATTTGTGAGAACACTATCAAATATCACAGAACAACGTGAAGAACTCCTATTTGTCTTCTTGTCACCGTCCCTTGGAGACCCAAGAGACACCTTCAGCTTCCTGTTGAAACTGACCTCCACACCAGCTCCCTCTTCATCTTGCCAGTTTAGAAGGTTGTACCTCCAGTCTTCTGATTGATCAGCCTTCATTTTTATTTTCCTTTCATGACCCATGAGGGTAACACTGAGTGGGAGTGCACTTGACTAACATGTGAAAGCCCTAGGCCCATCCTCAGCACAACATAAAAATCAATCACTCAGTCACACAAATGAGAATTAGCTGGGTATGATGGCACACAACTATAATTCCAGTCCTAAGGAAGTTGAGGCAGGAGGATTGTGAGTTCAAGACCATCTTGGCTATTTATCAAGAGCATCTCAAAATCAAAGCCAAAATCTAAAAATAGATTAGTCCAGTCTCCCCCAAATCTTTCATTGGCTTCCCAACAAATATGAAGGGAAACCCAAAATCTTTATGAGGTCTCCAGGCTCAGCATTATCTATTTTGTCTGTCTTATTTCTCTTCTTGCTGCCCCGCCCGCCCCCAGCATCCCTGGTTGTTGCCCTGTTCTCATAAAACCCTATGCCGGTCACCTCTGGGCCACAGCATATGCTATTTCCTTGTCCAGGGTAGCATTTTGCCCACATTCCACGGGGCTTACTTCCTTACTGGCTCAAAGGAGGCCTCCACTGGTCACCTGACTCAGGTTGTATTCTCTCCAAGCAGAAACTGAGCTAGAGGTTGGCACCCAACGTATTATTAGCGCTTAACACCTGTGAAGGGGAGGGTGCTTGCAAGATTAGGTAGGAATAGGCATTCGTAACATAGGGCTGACAAAGCCCAGCTCTTGCCAAGAGAGAGCTCTGGAGCCAGTACTGACTAGCAATGTGCCCGGATGCAACAATTCTGTAGGTTCCTGTCTCCCTTAGCTGTAAAATGCAAGGTGCTTTGTAAAGGGGATGGCTGGCCCCTGGGGCTTTTCAGCAGCTGAGGCAGATGCTGAAGCATAGGAAGGCCACACTGTCTCCATGAAGGTGGATGTGTGCAGGCATCTTTGTATTCTCCATACCTAGCTAGCATTCCACGTTACCTCTCATTGCTTTATTTTCTTCATTGCAGCCAACGTTTTCTACTATAAAATGATTTATTTCACATATTATTCATTTCCTTCAGTAGCATATCATCCTCTTCTCTCTTCTTCAGTCCCTGCCACTCTGATAGTAATGTACCTGGAACGCTGTGTTTTATGACACTCTTCTTGGGAAAACATGAACAAATGTTTATGTACTCCAGATAGGGAACTGACAACAGATCAAAGTATGGACACCGCTAAAATCCGTTTTGGTGAACCAATGAGTTTTATTGGGGTTACTCACGAGGGAACATGGGTGAGGAGTTACTGACAGGAGCAGAGATGACTCAAAGGACCAGTTCTATCACCCAAAGCTCACTTGAGCAAGGGTGACAGCTCCTGAACGCTGGAAGCTCGGAGCACAATGCACAACCTGCAGGCAGCTTGGAGTGTCCTCTTTAGGTAAGTTAGTTGATAGACAGGAACCTCTTCCTGGGAGCTCAGCTGGCCTCTGCATCTTCCAGGCCCCACCTTGACTGATTTCTCTTTCTTCCAGGCAGCTTGGCTAGCCTCTGCTCTTCCCAGGCAGGTCAGCTCTTCTGAAAGTCTTCTAGGTAGCTCGGCTTATCTGAGAGTGGCTTCTCAGACGGTTTTACTGCTTTTACATGCTTAGGGAGGGGACTAGAGAATCTGGTTAGTTTCAGGGACTTCCTCAAGCTATTTTGAGTTGTTTACTTTGGGAGCTCAAAGAGCTTGCCTACCTGCTACAGTGTTTCCCCTTCCCATAGGACACCCTGTCTTACCTTCCTGTAAATACCTCGTCTTACTCAGAGTCCCTCTCAGATGGACGCTTTTCACCTCAGAGGAAACTGCCACCCCACATACACTTAGGTCCTTTTACACGCTAAGTAAGCATTCTCCCCCCCTGAATTAGTTACTTTTTCCCCTACAGTCTACCAGATAAAAAGCAACCGAGGAAGGGAAGGATTACTTGACTCGTGGTTTGTGGTTCCCAAGTCGACGGTTTGTGTGTGCACAGCCTAGTTCTAGTGCGGTACTTGAGTTTATAGACCTTTAAACTTACTTTCGGTGTCCTCCAGCCAAAACTCACTAGGAATACACATGCAGTTGAACAAGTGAGGTTGGCAGAAGGTGCCTCATGGGGAGGGAGCCATTGGGTATCTGGGTAAAAGGGAGTCGGAAAAGGGCAACGGTAGGATGGATACAGGTTGCTGTTAGGAAATTTGGGGGAAGGTTTAAGGAGCGAGAGCTTTCTCTGAACAGGAAGTTGGCAGGAAGTGGGAGGGGGCACAACATTGTTTATTCTAACATCTTACTAGATGGATCAAGGCTAGCTGGAGGAGAAAGCTGTAATTGGAGAAAAAGGGGTGATCACCTTCTCCCGGACAGGAGTGTTCAGAGTTGTAGTTCGCACAACGTTAATGGTCATCAAGCAGAATTATGCTGTATTTCTCTTCAACCGGCACATGCTATGTGCACTCGGATGATAATATCGGGCCCAGCGCCCAGGTTAGGGCTGCTTGTGTTGTTCTCATAGTTATGGCACGTTAAACACAGAGTGGTCTTTCTGTGGTTCAGTTTTGAGACAAAAACATTCATTACCTCCAGAACTGAGTTAATCCGTGTAAAGAAACCGGGATGTGTTCACCATCCAATGCCATCTACTGCAGCTCAAATATTCTAAGATGCACTAATTTCTCACTTTTTAACATGCCTGCAAACGGGGTGTGTCTGGCTTTCAAACAATGGCTTCTTAGGATAGAAGCAGTGTGGTGTTGTTTGAGCGGCAGGTGCCTATGTTCTGCTACTGCTCAGGTGAATCTGTTTCCGGGAGAATGTTTTCCCTTTTTAACCTTCCTCAAGGTGCTGGCTTTTCTGGAGTTCTCTCCCAGGTCACAGAACTATATTTGCGCGGCTTTCCTAGGCAATACGGGAAGCTGCGGCAGCGCTCGCGAGCTTACGGCGGCGTGGTGCACACGCGGCCCGGTTGCCCCAAGCAACCGGCGCGTCCCCGCCCGGCGGTCAGCTGATGGGCCGCCCGCGGGGGAGGCCGCGGCGCGAACATGGCGGCCGAGATCCACTCCAGGCCGCAGAGCAGCCGCCCGGTGCTGCTGAGCAAGATCGAGGGCCACCAGGACGCCGTCACGGCCGCGCTGCTCATCCCTAAGGAGGACGGAGTGATCACCGCTAGCGAGGACAGGTAGGGTCTGGGAGCGCGCGGGGGCCAGGGCGCGAGGTGGGGGCGGCCACGAGGCGTGGGGACCGCGGGGTCCGCGGCTCTGCCTCCCCTCCGTCACCCCGGGCCGAGCAGCTACCCGTCTCTTCCGCGTCTCTGCAGTCCACCGAGATCCCGGTGCCGCCAGGCGGTTCTGTCTTACTCCTCCAGTCAGGGACCGCTCCCCCGCCGCGCGCCTTTAGTCCTGGGAACCCCAAACATGCTCCTTCATCCCGGACCTGCCCCTAGCGCTCTTTCAGTCTGGGACCTGGCTCTACAGCGGCCCCCTCTATCATGGGACCCCGACCCATAGAACCTTTCCATCCCGGGACCCCGTCCTACAGCACCCCCTATGGCCACTGTCCACCCCCCACAGCTCATCTCTAGTCGGACCTGTCTCACAGTTCCCCTCCAGCCCGGGACCCTGAGCCCCAGGGCCCATCCAGCTCATCGCCCCTCCATCCTGGGACCCCACCTCACAGGGCCTCTCCAGCCCAAGAGTTCAGGACCCCTCCAGATTGCTCCCCGTCCCAGGCCTCCAGTGCGCCCTGTAACTCTGGGACGCCAGTGACATGGTTTTCTAGCCCAGCCTTTGCTCCACTCCCCACCCCCTTGCCGCCCAAACTCTGTCCCTTAGTGCTGCTCCAACCTCAGACCTTTGCCTCCCTGTGTCTTCCTCATGGGAGGCTCACCTGGTGCTCCAGAGTTTCTGGGTTCTCCTGGGCCCGTGCCAAGTCCCAGAGCTCTAGTGGCTGATTACAGTGGAACCTGGTGCGGGTGTTTATTCCTTAAACGAACTCCAGGGACCAACTTCCAGTTTGTTTGGAGTTGGGGGGGGGGCTGTATCATTTAATATTCCACCTGGCTTCAGGATCAGTTTTTTCTTTTTTCCCTCAGCTGTTAGAACTATCTGAACTCATAATTGACCAAATAGTTTTCAGTTTTTAAATAAAAACCATTCTTAAAAAAATAAGACACTTACTTTAAAAGGAAAATTTATTTACAAGTTATATTGTTGACGAGTGATTTATCTCTAAAAGTAAGAAATAATATCATTTATCATAGGACTAAGACAAGCCGTGTTACCAGCATTCCTGCGTTTTGCCGGTCACCCTACTTTGGAAAAGATTGATTTGCTCTGGGGATTTCATTTTTTCCAAGAGGGAACTGAGTCCCCAGAGGTGTAACTAGCTTCTCTGAGTCAAGGAGAAGTCGAGGAAGCCAGGATTGGAACTTCAGGCCTCCGGTGTTCAGGGCATACTGTAAAGTGCATGGAGAAATCGCCCTACAATTGTAGCAAGTTTGGAACCTGAAAGGTTTAAACCACAGTTGAGGGAAAGGGTTTCCGTAGTCTTAAGCGGCGATGGGCCTAAACTGGAAGGGCTTCTGCGAGAATATTCTCCTGTTCTCTGAAAGCTGGAGGCAGAGGCCAGCCTTTTGTCCTCACACCTTTAGAAGTGAGTGAAATCGAGGGCCTGCTAGGAATGGGAAAAGGAAACTTGATGCCCCTAGCTCCTACTGGACCTTTCTGTTTGGCTCTTGAATGAGCTTAGTTAGGGCTTTCCCGCAGGCAGTGAGCTTATTTTGCCTCGGGTTTACTTGCAGCTGACCTCAAACAAGGTGGTGTGGGACTGGACTGGTAGGATCCTGTGAAACAAAAATGGTGTCGGGAGAGGGAACATGGGATGAGAGAGAAGAGGATGTACAGGGCAAAGGGCAGAATAATGGCATTGGGAATGCAGACAACAGTTTATTAAAGTCAGCAGGCTTTATTCAGTGAAATATTTTATTTGTGACTCATACATGTTGGGTAAATTGCCGAATATCTGAGATTACTTGGGTAGGAACGGTGCTAATAAAGATTTTATGGAAAGTAATTACTAAGCTCCTCTGGGACTCAGATGTTCAGAGGAGTCTTGGATCATTTTTTTTTTTAACCTCCTGCTCAACTGCCCTGCAGGATTCAGGCAAATGACTAGACCACCAAGGAGCTGGCTTGCTACTGAAGGTTTCTGATGTGTACGTTAAGCCTTTTTGTAGGTATCACCATTCATTCCATTCAGGAATACTGTATCTAAGTCCTGGGGATAAGAGAAGGATCAAAAGCCACAGTGCCTACACTCATATAACTTCTGATTTATTGCTCTTTATGGCCGTTGACTCATAGAATTCCTGTATACGTATGTCTAAGGACTTAGGATCCTGGCTTCCCGTATTCAGCCAAGAATACGTCAGACATGCCTGTTCACTCGTCTCTACCATAACTGTAAAGTCAGCTGACATTAAAATAGCTCTTTCCAAGTGCTGAGTGGCCCTTCATACTCCGCTCCCCAGATGTTGGGAGACATAGAAGGAAGAAACTTGGCCTGGGCTCAAGAACCATCTTTAGGAGAGGCCCTCCTGGATGAAGGAGTGGTTTGTAGAGGGAGGGTCTATATCCTGGTTCCAGGCATGGCGAAAGGACAGAAGGGAGTGTGAAGCGGTAGCGAGATGTTTTAAAGTGACCACAGCAGAAGGTGTACGGGAGGCCATGGCAGGAAAGGGCTGAGGCCTGGAAGGGCAGTGTCCAGTTTTGGAAAAGAATTTTGGTGTGACCCTTAGGAACTGGATTTTATTTTGCATGCAGGGACAAACTCTAGAGTTCAAAACAAGCAAATTGTGTGATTGAGATTTTTCTTTAGAAATGGCAATAGTTAACCTTTAGAAAGTCCCTTCTATACAATGGAAAATTGGGCTCTGTGTGTGTGTATGTGTGTGGCTGTCTGCGTATCATCAACCCAAGCTCATATTCCCCACGAGAACAGTGCAGTCCATTTCTCTGATCAGCAGTTCCAGAACTCAATACGCTTTCCGAGTCAGAAGTGCCTGTGTATGGAAGTTTTCTCAAAGCTCCTTTGCTTGCAGTCTTCATTTATCCCATGTAGTGTGAATATTTGTCTGCTTTACTGCTTAAGCAGCAGAGGTAAGGATGCTTTGTCAGGTCCTGCCAAGAGTAGTTTGGAACATAAGGTAGTAGAACATACCATATTCTGATGGCCATTTGACAGGCGGGTCAGAAAACTGAGGCACCAGCCACACTTAAGTAATCACCAAGACCACAAAGCTACTGAGGGCTGAGATCTGAATCCAGTTCTGCCCCTTCCAGCCCAAGTTCTTCCTGTAATCCACCTCTGTGCATTAGAAGAAACCGAGTCCAGGCTGTATCAGTCAGCGAATGCAAAAGGACAGGATTCACCTTCTGCCTTGACCAGTGAGCCTTCCTTTTGGCTAATTTTCAGGATTAAAAAAACAAAACAAAACAAAAAACGGCTTACACCTTTTTAGCGCAACTTCGCAACTTGTCCTTTAATGCTCACAAAGTAACGTTGTGTGTACCTTCGTGTGTATCTATTAGTGTGTGTAAATGATGCGTGCATAAGTGTGGATGAATGCATGTCACCGTGTGCCTCTGGCAGACAGGCTGAGCTTTCTCAACAGCCAGTTTTAACTCAGGAGTTCCTCTAACCTATGCTGGCCTTGAATATACTGTGCAGTTCAGCGTGGTCTTGAACTCCTAATTCTCCTGCCTCCACCCCTTATTGCTAGGGCTATGGTCATGTATTTTTTATTTTTGAGACAGTGTAGCTCAGGCTGGCACAGAACAGCCCCCCTGGGTACAGGGATTGTAGGTGTGTACTGCCACAAATCTGCTTAGGAAAGTAACTTTGAATATTTATAGCAGGATCCAGCTGAAGTTAATTTATTACATAAAAGCCACAGAGAACGAGGATGTCCTGAAAGGAAAAGCTAAAGAATCAAGGGGCTTCCTAAAGTCAGAGCCCACTTTTCCAAAGTCTGTGCCAGCAGTTCCACCATCAGCGGTGGCCCCCGGGGAGCATTGGAAACTGTCTCTATTCACTTTGGGTTGCAGGGCAAAAGATACTTTGGTATATGGGGCTGTGCCAGGCCCACAGCTCAGCATCCTTCAATGCCAGGGTGACTGCTCAACATCCTGTGGTACACAAGAGCCCAGTCACGAGTCTCTCTGCCCTTTAGGGAGTGGCTCTCACGCTTGAGTGTTTATTGGAATCACTTGGAGCTCTTGTGACCCCGTGACTCCTGGGCCTCACCCTTGGAGATTCTGATTAGGAAGTGGAGCTGGTGGGTGTGGGGGCCTGAGAGAGCTGGCATCTCTGGCAAGTCCCTGAGGGATGCTGCTAATCCAAGGACCACACTCAAAGCACTCGTGCCATGCAAGAAAGGGGAGTTGTGCATCAGTCACCAGAGAAGAATGCTCTTTACACCTTCCCTTTAAAAAATTATTTTTAAAATTTGAGTATATGTGGATCTGTGCGCTGGGTACAGGTGCCCTTGGAGCTCAGAAGACGGTGCTGGAATCCATGCTGCTGGAGCTGCTCTGGGAACCGGACTCCGGTCGTCGGTGTATGCTCACAACTGCTGAGCCGTCTCTCCAGCCTTCCTCCTCTTTCTCAGAAGGGCGAGTATGTTTCCCTGGAGTTATTTTACAGATGACTACATTCTAATAAGTATCCTGTCACTGTGACAGAATACCTGACATGGGCAACATGAAAGAAGAGAAGATTATCCTCGTGGTTTCAGGTTGTGGTCGCTTCGCCTTGTTGCCTTGGGACCTTTGGCTGGGCAGTATGTTGTCACAGGGAGGACATGGCCGAGGAAACTGCAAACTCCATTGCGGACAGGAAGCTAAAACAGAGGAAGGGCTAGGGTCCCACTATGCTCTTCAAGAGTAGGCCTCCACCTCCAGTTGCTCCCGCCACCCATATCCTAAGGTTTCCCCAGCCTCTCACACCACCAGAGGGCTTGCTCTGCAAGCGTGAGGATTCCTAGTTGGGGGACACAGACAGGTGGGTCGTGCACACTCACATGTCTACACCACACACACACACACACACACACACACACACGCATGCAAAGCATAACACTCACCTCTCGAATAAAATCAGATTAACAAGGCAGCTGAATATAATCTACCCTCAGAATATTAAGTCAGTGTGGATAATAAGGCTTAATTGGGGTCTGAAACTTTCAAACTAAAAATTATGTGAGCAGTGAGTCAGTAAAGTAACTGCCTTCCTGTTGAGAAAATTAAACAAAGACCACCATCAAATGATGTTCAGTTCCAATTTAAGAATTGGAGTCAGAGACCCAGAAAGACAATTATCACATGTACTCACTCATAAGTGGTTTTTAAACATAAAGCAAAAAAAAAAAAAAAACCAACCAAACAAAAAGAGAACCTAGACAACAATGAGAACCCTAAGAACCCTAAGAAAGACATACATGGATCTAATTTACATGGGAAGTAGAAAAAGACAAGATCTCCTGAGTAAATTGGGAACATGGGGACCAGGGGAGAGGCAGAGAGGGGAGCAGAGAAAAATGTTGAACTCAATAAAATCAGTTAAAAAAAAAAAAAAGGAAAAAGAAAAAAATTCGAGTCAGAGCAGTTACTCTGAAGGGGGAGGCAGCTGGAAGCTGAGATTGCCTGC
This sequence comes from Dicrostonyx torquatus, assembly GCA_028555095.1. Classification (NCBI taxonomy): domain Eukaryota; kingdom Metazoa; phylum Chordata; class Mammalia; order Rodentia; family Cricetidae; genus Dicrostonyx; species Dicrostonyx torquatus. The sequence continues at coordinate 2,328,374 of JAQHUG010000275.1, read as the reverse complement.
AGGGCAGAGCTGAATTGGGTGAGGCAGAGGGCTGATTCCCTATGCCCGCCCGTGGCTCTTTCTGGCCTCTGCTAGGAGGCACAGAAACGTAGTCAGCTGGTCACCTGAGAAGTTTTCAAAGGTGGGAACTCTTGTTACAAAGCTTTCTTAGTGAAGTGAGGGCTGCAGACCCGCCGTCTCCATTTTTGACAAGGTTGGAGATGAACCTTGTCTGCTACTGCACCCACGGCCTGCAAGGCCGGCATCGATTTCTGCAGGAATCTCAGTTTTCTTTGGCTTAAGTCAAAGAGTGACAGATCTGTGTTTTCAGGTGCGGTGTGCAAGCTGATTGTAGAAAAAGAAAAACCCGGAAATCCCTTAAATGAAACAAACCCAAAACCCAACTTTTATATATTTTTGTAGCGTTTTTCCTTTTTCATCCACTAGCTCTTTTAGTATGTTTGCCTCTTAAACACTTTGCTTGAGACAGAGTCTCATGTAGCCCAGGCTGGCCTTTGGCTCACCACGCAGCTGAGGAGCTTCTGGTCTTTCACCTGTTCTCTGCTGGGACTACAGGCCTGTGCCACCAGGCCAGGTTCATGCCGTGCTGGGGAACAAAGCCAAGGTATTGAGCACGTTTGGAAAAAACTCTGCCAACTGAGCTATGTCTCCAAACTGTTTTTGAATTCTTATAAGCATATTAAGACAGTTTGTAGGGAAATTTACATATTTCCTTATTATTTATGGGAACTGACTCTAAACCTGTGTTTTTTTGTTTTTTGTTTTTTGTTTTTTTTTTTTAAGGAAAATGCCTAAAAGGAAAATGTGTAAATCTGGAAGCTGTTCATTCGTCTAGGGTGTTAACGACTGTATTTTGATTGTCATTCAGGCCTAGAAGTAGATTCTTTAGTCTGTGGTGTAAAATAAACTGGAGGGGCAGGAAGCGAGCCTGGCAGTGAGTGCAGAGACTCTCCCTGCTAGAGCGACCCCTCGCTGGGACAATCGTTTCTTTTTATAGTGTAATTAAGAACAGAGTCTCCAGAGATAAGTGCCAGAGTTTGGTTCCAAGTCATGTGACTTTGGACAAGCTACTTAACCTCTCTGCATCATGGTCTTCTCAGCTGCAAAGCACGGATGTAGTAGTGTCTACCTCATGGGGTTTCATGAAGCGCTGATAGATTGATGACATAGATGGAGGGCGCTTAGAATAGAGCCTGGCACCCGAGCTAGCAGTTGCGATTCTATTCCTGTTTATCTTCCCTTATGTCAACAAAGCTCAAAACATTTCTGCCCTATGTTTGCAGCTGTCTGTTGTGTGTGCATGTGTGTATGGATAAAGTAAAAAAAAAAAAACAAAAAAAAAAACCTGCCCTAAATAAGGCACTAGCATTTGGAAGTCAATTACAAATTTTTCTTAAACTTTTATAACTGACTTTGCGTCATGGCTTTTCTTTATTTCCTTATTTGGTCAGTTACAAGTCATTTCAGTCATATTCGTGTCCCACATAGATCTTTCCCCTGTGGTGGCAGAGAACCCTAAGATCAGGTCCTTTGATGCACCAGTAGGACTCACACCTTTTCAACCACACGCGCAGCCGTGACATATTGTAGTCACAGGGCACAACATAAATCCAGCACGTGCAGGGAAGACAGCAAGACACCAGACCAAGCTTCTGAGAGTTCTCCCAAGTGACTGTGGGGTCACACAAGATGTGCTAAACTCCCCTTGTGTTCAGTACTGTTTATCAGGGGAATTCAGTGGAGAGAGTATGCCAAGTGTTTATGGGGGGGCGCCCTCTCGTTCGCATGGCCCAGCACTCTGGAGTCTTGAAAAGAAAAACAAGTGTGAAGCCATATGCTTGGTACAAACATGGAGCAGGGTGAGCCATTCTTCTGAGTTTGGGAATGTGGGGGCCCTATAGAAACCCAAGATCCGAGACAGCTGCTGAGGGCCAGCCTTGAAGGCAGGATGACTGCCTCAGGCCTGACTCTGCTGGGAGTGCCTGTCCATTTTCACCCTCAGGGTTGTCCTCATCTCTTAACCACTATTAAACCTTGAGCACTACAGCAGCCTCCATGAGGAGTCCCTGCACCCTGGCATGCCCTATTGGTATCTGTTTCGCCATACTCGGATCTTCCAAATGGCTTTTGCCATGTCTTCTTTTCATGACCTTTCATTATTAGTGTTGTCTGTCGTCATGCCTGTAATAGGATGCAGGGGGCGTGTGTAACTGTTCTGTGCCCAACTTTATTTCCACATCTCTTTCTCACTTCTCAGTGGTTGTTGCCAGTGTGCTCTCTGTCCCATTAACATCTTACACCTTTCTCCACCCGAGTTCGTATGCACCCTCCTCAAACGCCTTGCCCTGCTCTGTCTCCCATATCCCAGCCTTTCTGTCTCCACCGTGGAGTAATTCTTCCCTGTCTACCACGGTCCGCCTTTCTCAGCTCCCTCCAGCTTACAACCAGGTGTTAGTTGGTTTGGATTTTTTTCATCTGATCCTCCCACGTGGCCAGTGCCTCCAAAGAGCAGGTCATGCGGCAGGCCCTGCAAAGCTACGTCTAACTAGTATCATTGGGTTGATAGCCAGAGACTCTCATTGCTGTTTATAGGCTTTCCCTGCTCTGGTTGGCTTTGGCCGCCTGTAAGTTCTCCCTTAGGAGCAAAACTGAAATGTAACCAATGGTATTGGTCCTAGAATTCAGCTATTTATGTTACCTTCTTTCTGTAAAATGCACTCAGCAAATCATTCTGAAAGATAAGAGAGCAGGAATGTGTACTCATTTTATGGAGTATTTTTTTCACATTTCATAATAAAATAGTCTCTTTTCTTTTTCTTTTTTTTTTTCTTTTTTTTTGGTTTTTCGAGACAGGGTTTCTCTGTGGCTTTGGAGCCTGTCCTGGAACTAGCTCTTGTAGACCAGGCTGGTCTCGAACTCACAGAGATCCGCTTGCCTCGCCACCACCGCCCGGCGTCTCTTTTCTTTTTAACTTTTTGAGACAGGGTTTCTCATGTAGACAGGCTCACCTCAAACTCACTGTCTACCAAAGACTGGTCCCAAGCTTTTAATTCTTCTGGGTCAACCTCCTTAGTGTTGGGTTCGCGTGTGTGAGCCACCACACCCTGTTTGTGTGGTGCAAGCCCCACCACCAGCTGAGCTCAGAATCACCCTTTCAGCCATTTTCCCCATAGACCACACACAGCGTTACTCAGAGCAGCTCCCTGTAAGATCAAAGTGAACCTGGAGCCAGTGTTCCTGTACGGTTGTGGGGTGAGAGGTCCTGCACTGGTACATTTCCCCCTTCTTATCTCATTCTCTTTGTTTGCGTCCTGGCAGGGGCATCCACCTGGAAAGGCTTCTGGGGAAATTGGAGGTGCTTGAGGTCATTGTTGATAGGGAGCATTTGGAGGTGCTAGGTTATGGCTCGTTTGTAGAAAATACCACTTGGGCTGGATTTCCTTGGGTACTCAGAGGGCCTTCTTACTAACTCTGTGTTTCCCCCACCGTTCCTGCCTTGTGTGCTTAACTAATTTCCTCATACCTGCCGGGGAAATTGTTTGAGGGGTCTGAACTCTGAGGGGTACTGATTTTGTCCCGTCCATCATGCTGCCACTCGCCTTTCTAGATGCCAGTCCAACTTTCCACTGTCCCATAGATCTGGCCTCATTACATCCTTCCCAGCTGAATGCTGGCCTTTTACATTCTTCTAGCATTTAAGACAGTGTAAAGCTACCAGCAGTGTGTCCAGTATTAGCCCTGATTGAATCACCGAACAAACCAATAACGAGCCAGAGAGCAGAATTTAAAGCTAACTCACGCTGTGTTTCCTCTGGGTTAGTTTAGTCTTGGGTGTGGAGACCGCTCTGGGTAGAACTAACTGAAGTTGTTTGTTGGTTATCATCATCGTCGTCATCTTCGTCATCAACCTTAGGAAAGAGTGCTGCATGGGCCAGCTTGTCTAGATTATTTCTGTCCTCTGGGGCTCGGGATTTTCTTAGGCTTTTTATTTGCACAGGAGTCATACAAAATCATTTGAATGCTGCGGTAAAAGATTACATCTGGACTGGTTTCTCCAGTCACACAGAGAGCCTGCAAGAGGCATTTCAGCCACACGTCTATGGATTCTTGGGCGGCATTAATGGTGAGGCGTGGTGCAAGTGCCAGGGTCCCTGAGAGCCTCCTCTGGATGAAATCAGCAGGCTGTGATACAGTGTCCCCACAGCCCCCTAAGCTGCCCAGTATTCCTTCCTTCCTGTGGTGCAGGCCAGTGAGTACTTCTTCTTTCGCTCAGCCAGGCTTGTTGTCCTCTAAAAATGAGGCCAGTTTCTAGTCCTTTGGTTTAGAAGATCCACTCAAGAACCGTCCACTGTTCTGCCTCACTGTTAGCAAAGGAGACACATTTTGTTCTCTCGCGGAAATGAAGGTCAGAGTTCCAGCGGCTCAGCTGGAAGGAAATTGCTATTTATTTGATAAAGACGGACTGAAGTGATGGTGGTATCATTCCCGCTTCCTTTCAGGCTAACATCTGAGTGTTTTAGAACCCATCTTAGAGTTAAACATTTTAATCTGTATCCTCCGGAGGAAACGATACCCTTTGTTGTAGGTGGCGGAAGTGTTCAGGGAGTCCTAAATCTGGGCCTATCGGTGTCCCTACAAGCAGTCATTAATCAGCTTTCTTTACAATTACGGTTTACCCAGAGTTTAAGATCAGTCAGGGCCTTGCTCTTACATTATGGCATATTGTATATTCTGAAATTAGCTTTTCAGTGAGTTGGTTGAACACTACCTATTTATCAGCATAAATTAGAAAATGATTAAATTGCTTTATTTCTGTTGTTCCTGGAAGAAAGGTGGTGTTGTTGGCGGTGGGGTGGGCTTGACCCTGGGCTTCTGCAGAAGTACTTGAGTGCTGCTGGAGATCACAAGTGGGCACGGGGAACAGTTGGCCTGACTCAGTTAGGCTCACCCATGCTTATGACCAGTCCTGTGTCTCAGCCACTGGAGAGGTGACTAGTTCCAGGCTCGTCAAGGGTAATTCAGCCAAGACATGGGCTCCCTCTTCCTATTGTAGTTTCTCCTTAGCAAGGCTTACCCCCCTCCCCCCACTGCCCCTCACCCTGGGTCATATGGCTTGGCAGACTTCCAGGAGCGGGAGCAACAACAGGAAAGGCCTTTCTCAGAAGAGCCCCAGCACCACTTCTGACAACTGGGGGCCACAGAGGCACCAGGCAGCCTCCCAGCAGGAGTCAGAGAAAGAGGTTCTCCCTCTCGATGGGAAAGGCTGTAAAATCAGATAGTAAAGGGCACGGAGCAGCGAGGGGTGAAAAAAGAAATGGAGCGCACTTCACCATAGCTGTCTGCCTCAGACTCTGACATACTGCATCTCATGTAGGGCCGGCCAGATCCAGACTGGAGGTGGTGAGAGATCTTACTAGCGTCACTGTTCTGACTTAGCACAAAAGTTAGGTTTTCTTTGAGCTTTGGGGCACAAGTCTAGTTCTACCTAGACTTTTCTGTGCCCTGAATCTCCTTTTAGGGGAACAAGGAACCCGCTATTTAATAGTTCATATTTATGTTACTGCTTTAACTGAAAACATATGCAGATTTCTGGAAAAGGTTTTGCTTTCTTTTTTTTTGACTGTACAAAGCTACTCTATATTGAATTGTATCTTTTGTAAGGTTTCAAATTGTGAGATTTTTCTCCCTTTCTAATCAGAGATGCTTAAAATTGGACAAGGCAGCTCGAGTCAGGCAGTGTTGCAGCGGCCGTGTTGGCTTGTGTGATTTCTGCTTATTCTGGCTCCTGAAGCATGAACTGGAGGCAAAACATGTCCATCGCCTTCACCACAGGCTAGCTTGACACAAGATCCCAAGTGTGTCCGGAATCCCCGTGGGGTCTAGCATGCAGAAAATCTGTACCCACACAGTTCGGTGCTGAGGACTTAGGAACTAAACAGGGACACACTAGAGGGCAACAGCTTAGTACATCTTTCAAGCCAGGGAGCCTGATGTCTTCCCTTTCCCAGCTTTCTTGCATCTGGTTTTTTAGTCCTGCTGTGCAGGCCCTGTACTCTGCTCCCTTGGGAGTGATCCTGTCCCATCCAGGAACCTCCAGCTGTGCCTTCCATCCACATCTCCTTATGGTGGCCAGGGAGTCCCTTCCCTGCTCTGCAGTGGCCTGCAGGAAAACACTGTGTCCCTTCATACATTCCAGGGTACTTCTGATTCTTGGCCAAGCCTGTCCCAGGCACAAGTTCCTATTGATGACCAGCTGACCACTGAGCAGGAGTTATCATGAGGCACACAGAAGCCTCTAGCGTTGGTCTTGTTAAGGAGGAAAAGTGGCTGTCATTTACTTAGTTCATATTCCTCGGCCATCCTTATTTTCAGTGGTCGTGCTGACGGATACATTCTTAAGGAATGGATCATTTTTACGTTTTCTGTTTCAGATAGCCATACTTGAACGCTAAACAAAACCCATCCCTGAGCATTTGGAACTCATTGCAGGGTGTGTAACTGGGGACTCGCCGGACAGTCCCCATGGACTTTCTTGTTGTCCTCAGATGCTAGGAAGGACCTGGAGTCAGTGTTTGCTCCTCCCACAGTCCGCCCCATCACTCTGGCCAGCGAGTGTGTTTCCTATACGATTGAGTTATAGAACTGTAATTCAAACCCTTTTAAGGAAAACTGAATATCTTTGGTTTAAAAAGATGGGTCAGTGGGTAAAGTCACTTGGAACCAAGCCTGAGGACCCACACTGGGTCTCCAGAACCTTCACAGTGGAGAGACCTGATTTTTATAAGTTGTCTTCTAACCTCCACCTGTGTGCTGTGGGCATGTGTGCACACCAACACACATACTAAGTGTTAAAAGAGAAAAATGCATTTTATAAACATTTCCATACACCTACCGGTCTCATAATTATTTTTAGTAACTATATAAGCTATCAAGCTACTATGTCACTTGATAACCCATCTTATTATTTAACCTTTTCTCCAAATCCTTGATTCTTACCTTTTAACTTTTAGATGGGAAGTTTTTTTTTCTTATTCAGTAATTTCTTCAGGACCAGTTGTCAAGCCTGAAATCCCTAAATTCAACCAAGTTTGCCGTCTTTCTTTTAAGAATGACGCACGCTTCCTTATTTGTACTTGCTGGTTCTCTTCTCCCACCGTGTGAGTTCTGAGGCCCAGAGGAAAGCACCTTTTCTTGGTGATCCGTTGTTTTGTCTCTTACAATCAGATAAAGGTGTGTTTCTTACTGGGTGCAGCCAGACTCTTGCCGAAATGTCTCATTTAGAATGCTGGCCAGAGGCCCAGAGCCCTGCAGTGGGTGCTCTCTGCTGTTTGAGTTGCTCCCATGTGTATCCTCCTCCACACTGCGGTGCCCAGACACTTGGAGTGGGAGATTTAAAATTCAGAACCACAGACTTGCGTGCTGATGGGAGGGATCACACAGCTCAACCATCTCCGCTCTCTTTCTAGATTGGTGGTGGAGCCCTCGACAGGGTTAGGGCTGTAAGGAAACCTGCAAACCATTTCTATAGGCCCAGCAAGAAACAATGCATTTCTATTCCAAATGTCGTTTGGAAAAGCAGACTTTATTGGAAAGCAGAAATTGGGGGTGGGGGAAGAATGATCCGAAAGTGTTTTTAGAGAGTTTTCTTTTTAGGGTGCTGGGGTCTTGGAATATGAGAAATCTAGCCCCAGGGTGAGGGGTGCGAGTGGGGGAATAATGAATAGAGAAGGTGGCAGGAAAAACGACCTGACTGGGCTGGAGAGAGGGCTCAGTGGTTAAGAGCTCTGGCTACTCTTCTGAGGTCCTGAGTTCAATTCCCAGCAACCACATGGTGGCTCACAACTGTCTATAATGGGATATAATGCCCTTTTCTGGCATGCAGGTGTACTTGCAGATAGAGTACTCATATGTAAAAGAAAAAAAATACATAAATAAAATTAAAACAATACCTGACTTTAGGGGTAGGAGTAAAAATATATAAATAAAATTAAAACAAACAAATTTAAAAAAGTACCTTCAACAGTGTTCTGCCGGGAAATATTGGGCTTATGGGTGACAAACAAAACCACCAGATCTCAGTGCTTAATGTAGCTGGCTTATTATGTAGTTGTAAGGATTTGAGCAATTTGCATTCAGTAAAATACCACACACAACAGTTTTCACACGCAACAGCTTTCAACTTACCAGAGAGCAGGCTTTTCTTCGGCTTTGCAGACTAGTCCATGTTTTCACCTGGAATTTTTGAGGTATTAATAACTAGTCCAGTTAATAACTAGTCATGTTTTTTATAACCCCGTTAAGGTAAGAAGAAACACTTTGATCATACTATGAAGCAAATTCCCATGTAACTTATAGACATTGGAAAACTTTGTTTAGCGTACAGGTTCTTGAGGATCCTGGGGTGTCAGGGATTCAATTTAGTGTTGGTTTGATATTGGTTTGATTGAACCATAGACACAGAAGACCTCAGCAGCACAGGAAGGGAAAGAATGGGATGGTTTGAAGAAGAGAACTCTGGGTAGAGGGCATAAAGCCAAACTCCACTGCCTGCTTGGAGCCCGATTCCCAGTGAGGTTGGCTTTCTCTGTCTTTTCATGAAAAGCAGTTTTCAAGGGGAATATGGTAAAACTTTCAATTTCCTAGCTTGTTGATTGGGTCCCAGCTAGAGTCGGATTTGTGCTGACCAAGTTGTAAGCTGTTGGTTCTACAAAGAAAATGGCAGCCGGGCAGGGGTGGCCACACCTTTAATTCTAGCACTTGGGAGGCAGAAACAGGCTAATCTCTGTGAGTTCGAAGCCAGCCTGATCTACAGAGAGTGCCAGGACAGGTGCCAAAGCTACAGAGAGAAACCCTGTCCTCCAAATGTTGGAGTCCTGCTGAGTGTGATCTGAGTGTGGCATTGGTCTAGGTTAATACTATTCTGAAGGTGTATGGATTTGTTTTTTCGGGTCTAGTGATAAGTGGAAGAGATGGACTTTTAAGATTTTTTGGGGGGCTGGAGTGATGGCTCAGTGATTAAGAGCATTGCCTGCTCCTTCCCAAGGTCCTGAGTTCAATTCCTAGCGACCACATGGTGGCTCACAACCATCTGTAATGAGGTCTGGTGCCCTCTTATGACGTGCAGGCTTACATGTAGACAGAATATTGTATACAGAATAAATAAATAAATAAAAAGTTTAAAAAAAAAGAAATACTCTGTACCCCTGGTAACCACTAGCATACTCCCTAAGCCAGTGAAGAATTTAAAAAAAAAAAAGAAAGAAAAAGAAAAATTATTTCCTCACTGCTGATGTTCAAATGTTGCCCTTCCTGAGCTCAAAGGGAAAAATGTGTCCCACTAACTCCATGGCCGTTGTGGTGGCAGTTTTAGTGAATTATCAGCATTATCTTCGTCCTTAGACTTAAAAATCTTGATGGTGGTTAGCTGCCGGATTTAACCCTTTGGTGGTCATGTTGTAAATAAAGCAGTGAGCTTAAAGCAGAACCTAATGGAACATGGCGTGATCTTCAAGTGTGACCTTTGTACCTTGAATTTGGACAGGAGGGGGCATTATTGAGTGGACTTAATACTCACCTTGGAGTTGGCTTTGAACTTACTACTCTGCTCTGGCTTCATCTATTTTGCTGAAATGTAGCCATAGCATCTCTAATTGAAACAACATGAAGTATATTCAGCACAGCTAAGGCCCCTTTTGTGGGTCAGTTCTAAGGGTAATCCTTGTTTTTAGATGAAGGAGTTGTGTTGAAATAGTATGTAATCATCTGCCTAGAAGGACCAGTAGAGAATGAATAGTTCACGGTAGAGTGGTGGGGGAGGAGAGCTTGGGGCCCTAACCTGAGAGAGCCATATGGAGATGTGAAATAGAGCAACTTGCTGGTTTTCAGGGCCTGAGCTGGAGAGTTACAGGAACTAAGTTTGCACTCTAGTCCTGGGTTGGAGGTCATCACTGGTGGATGCTGAGCATGGTAGCAGTGGGCGGTGTGACTCCTTGGGAAGTGTCGTTGGTATTGGGTGTCCTGGAGGTGAACTGGGACTGGGAAAGAGACCAGAAGGTCACATGAGATAGGACTAGGGAGGAAGTGATGAGGCCCTGGACTCTGGCGGCCAAGACAAGGATGCCCAAGGAAGGGCAGCATGATACTTAAGAACTTAACAGTTCCTAACAGAACAGTTCGCCAGGCCTGGTGTACGTACTTGTACATACTTGTAATCCCACACTCCAGAGCCTGAGGCAGGAGGATCCTGCCTGAGCCAGTCTGGTAACATTGTAGTAAGAAGACCATGTCAAAACAACCCAAAACAAAAAGCCAAGACTCTGAAACAAAGGAACCCTACACAGTGACATAATTACAACTCTTACACCTAAATAAAATATAATAAATTTTAATATCAGCAAATATCTTCTGCTGTTCATGTTTCTGATTTCTTTATGATTATACACATACAGCTTTATAGTGTTTTTAATCTAGAGACAAATAAGACTCACATTATAAATACATTGACAATACATTGTTGTATTTATTAAGCTTGCCCTCCATCTTGTTTCTTTTCTCTTCCAAATTATGCGTTGAAGGATTCGGCTCTTTTGTGTGTAGACTTGCCCACAGTCTTGTTTTTTCTGAAGTGCGTTTGTCAGTGTTCTGCTGTCCCGCTGTCCCGCTGTCTTCCCTGTATGCTGAAACTGGTAGCTGGATCTAGCAACCTAGTCAGATTCCATTGACCTGAAACATACATGAAATGGGATTCTGTACCGTGTCATCCTGTCATCTGTTTGGTAAATGCAGATGACTGGTATGAATTGCCTTTTAGTCACACACGGTGGTCTGTGCAGATCTTGAGACTGTGAGGCATGTTCTTCTGTGTAGACACAGCTCTGGCCACCAACCCCAGAGCCTCACCAAGTTCTTTCCCTCACACCTCTAGAATCTACCGCCTTCCCCAGAGTCAATCAGCCGCTCTTGAGTTTTGTTCCTGTAACAATTTAGCTTGTCTTGAACTTGAAAAAGAAATAAGTACATGAATAGATGGAAATATATATTTCAACACTTTTTTTTATATATTTTGTCTAAATTTATCAATATTTGTCAACTGTTGCTATTAGAAATACACTCTTAGCTGGGCAGTGGTGGCGTATGACTTTAATCCCAGCACTCAGGAGGCAGAAACAGGCAGATCTCTGTAAGTTCGAGATCGTCATGTTCTACATGAGCGAGTTCCAGGACAAGCACCAAAACTACAGGGAAACCCTGTCTCGAAAAATCAAAACAAACAAACGAAAGAAAGAAGAGAAAGAAATATACTCTTATTCTTTCATCTTTGTGTGTGTGTGTGTGTGTGTGTGTGTGTGTGTGTGTGAATGGCATGGCTAAGGTCAGAGGACAACCCACGGCAGTCAGTTCTCTCCTATGTACCAAGGATTGAACACAGATCCTCATTCTTGATGACCAACACTTTACCCAGTGAGGCACCTTGCCAGCCCATTATTAGAAATATAAACATGATTGTCAAAGAATGACAGTGGATGATGAGAAACTTGTGTGCAAAGCAGACACCGTTAGGATGCAGTTACCCAGAGGGGATTGGGCGGGCAGAAGAGCCGGGCTTAGGGGTTCTGCAAAGGCAGGAGTGGCCCACTCTGGCCCTGTTGTGTCTCCTCCTGCAGTGAACACACATGCTGCCCTTTAGCTCTGGGGCTCATTTGTTACTTTCCTGCACCCACAGGATTTCCTCACAGCCCTGTGTGTGTTCTGATGAAAGAGAGGCCAAAGACACAGTGTGGGACAGTTTCCTGCAGGGCAGAGCGAGGCCTCCCACTGATGGAGGCACCTGCACCCCTCTTCCTTCCCCAGTCCCATACTGCTTTTCCTTAAGCATGGTATTTCATTTTTTCTGTTTTTGCGTCTGTGGGATAAGGTCCTATGTGTCGTAGACTGGCCTTTAATTCATGGTGACCATCCTCCTGCTTTTGCCTTCCAAGTGTTGGGATTGTAGTTGTGTTTGTCCCTGCAGCCAGCTCTTCTTTCTTTGTGTGCCCGCTGCTTTCCTTAGTGTCTCCTGGTGAGACAGTCACGTGACTTTGTTGGCACAATTTGTTTTACCCAGAAAAGTAGTTGATAGTTTTCAGCTTCCTTTGTATGTTATTATACAATGAACATTTCTACGTTATTAAAATTATTTGAAATCCTGACTGCTAGGTATTATATAATCTAACATGGTCATACTGTGTGATAGATAGTATGTAAGTATGTATACCATATATAATATACTAAATTTTATCTGTGTATATGTATTTCCCTTTGAATAACTTTGTAAGATCAATTAGAAAATTTGAATTTTTAAAATTAAAAACAAAATTGTCCTGAATTACAAAAGAAGACAACCCCGTTTCGTGCACCACTGAGGGTGACCATTCTCATGACGTGGACATCTTTTATGCACATTTGGAGAATAATCCTTTGTCAAAAGCATTGTGGCAGGCTTTCTCTGTTGCCTCGCTGTGCACTGAATCTGGAGAGTGGTGAACTGGTGCTTGTGTGAAGTAAAAATTAATGTAGACGGGGAGTCAATGCCACTGGTAGAGATGTTTAAAGACGACCGTGTCTGCATGTACTTGGCATCGGCGTGAGTCCTCGCTCCGGGTGTGCTGATTTATAGTATTAGATGATGATCACTTTCATCCATGCCGTTCAGAAGATTCTAACAACTAAGCACTACTTCTCCGTCTTTGTCTCCACAGAACCATCCGAGTATGGCTGAAAAGAGATAGTGGCCAGTACTGGCCCAGCATCTACCACACGATGGCCTGTAAGTCATGGACTTCTGCACTTAGGGGCCTTGTTTCTGATGCCTTTGATGACTGCATTTCAAAATGCCTGGCTAAAAATGGCCGCTGGATTTCGGAATGAGTTCCTTTGTTGCCTAAGACCTCTGACAGGCAGTCACAAACCACAGGAAAACTCCTTTGGCAGAGGCAGTTGGTCTACCAGCCTAACTGACACAGGACCAAAACTGAAAAAAGAAAGGATTAAAAAAACAAAACAGGAAAAGGGCCATTTTCCTTTGTGCTCATTCGTCCAGCTTTAACTCAGTAATGAGTTTAGGAAAATGATTTTTCCAGTTGCTTAGTAAGTGTTAATACCTTAGTGTGTGCTCATACCTTGCCCGATATTTGGAGGTTGGAGGAAAACTGGAAGTGTGGACTCTTTGCCGTCTACCATGTGGGTACTGTGGACCAGACTCAGGTTTTCAGCCTACACCTTTAAATGCTGAGCCTTCTCATTGGCCTCCAGCAGTCCCTTTCCACTCAGTGGCTTCGAGCTCATACACCACTGTAGAAGACCTGCGTATTCCAATCACTGTGGTTCGACCTGTGGCTGTGACCAGCCTTTCGCCTGTTCTTTTCACCGTCCCCCAGATGTTGTAGGACGATGTGGACCAGGGAACAACACTTTGTAAATGGAGAATCTTCCCAGAAGCTGGGCGTGTAGCCCAGTTCGTAGAGTGTTTGCTTAGCATGCCTGAAGCTCTGAGTTCAGTACCCAGCAGAGCATAAAGCTGGGCATGGTTGCCCATAGCTACATAGCATGGCTCAAGGCCAGCCTGGGCTACGTGGGACCCTGTCTCTTAGGATATCCTGACGTCGAATTACCCATACATCCTCAAGCCAAAGTATGCACCCTTACATCGCCATATCTGTGTAGATCTTTCTTGTTTTCTTCAGCTTTTCTCAGAGACAAAGCCTAGCAGGAAATGCCTGGATGCCTTCTACCTTAATGCCAAGTGGCATCTTTCCCAAACAACCACGAGGGAGACAGCTTCTGAGGAAATTTTCTACTTAGAAAGTGTTACTTACACCTTGGTCCGCACTTCTCCATGACACAAGGGGCAGGAAGGAAGACAGTAAAAAGATCAAGCCAGAGGCTAGTCACACTGCAGGAGTATGTGGAATATATAGGCCTTTTTGTAAGGGGAGCTTAGCTCCTAACTCCTGAGTGACCAGTCACAGCTGTGGGACTCCTTAAGGCACTGTTCCTTAATGGGGGAGTTCCTTGAATTAAGGGCTTCAGTGGTCAGATGACCCTCTAGGAAAAGAAAAGGATTTGTTGTGCCCTTAATGGTTTGTTACTGAAGGTCATTGTGATGTTCCTCCATAAGCAGACTGTTGTCACTGGTCACAGCTTTCCTGAGAAGCAGTCCAAAACTGTCAGGTTTGGCGCCGGTATGGGTCAGCAGTTAGTCAGCACAGTTCATGTGGTAGGAGTCAGCCTTCCCAGCAGCTCTCTGTTCAGCCTTTTTCCATGTATTCATCCTATAAAAATGTCTGCCAAAAGTTAGTGGTTTATCAGCGTTAGACCTTCCAAGAACTTTGGACGACTGGTCACCCTCTCCATGATGGTGCTCTAATTCTAATCCGCACCTGTTATGACTGCAGGACCTTGCTGCCTACTGAAAGGGTGAGGTGGATCCACAGTGTTTTATGCACAGGACCATAAAGGCAGTGTTGCGATTCCGTGGGCCAGACAGTCTCCAGCAGCCCCTCCACTCTGCCCCTAGGGTACAAAAGCAGTAATAAACAGTGAGGGCGTCCGGCTGAGCTCCAGTGCCGAAGACTGTAAATAGGACCTGCGGCGGGGCGATCCCGCAATCTGAGTTTTACATATGTGATCTAAGACTCACAGGTGCCTTCTGTGTGTATATTGCCATTAGTTTGAAAGATGGCCTGTGTTTTTTATGTTTGTAAGACTGTGTGTACTTGACCCTCCATCCCTATTTTTAAACTGTATGTTGCTTACCCCAGGAGAAACCTCTGTTCTATAAGAAGACGGAGAAAACAAACAGATAAACAAAAACCAGCCAGGGTATTCTAATATCAAAACCAAACTAGTGAAGCTTTTTTAATTAAAAAATTCTGGGGTTGGTGAGATGACTCGGTGGGTAAAGTGAGCCTGGCATGAGCCTGACAACTCGAGGTTATTCTCTGGAGCCCACAGTGGGAAGGGAAATGAACTCCTGAAAGTTGCCGTCTGATCTCCACGTGTTCACTGTGCCACGTGTGTGCCCCCACAACGCACACAAGACATTAATAATAATCGATATAACAAATCTCTAGAGTCATAAAGTTAATCAGCACATTGACCTTATTACACAAATGAGTAATTTTACATATGTATGCAGTTTTATGATAGTGTCAGGCAGCAAAAGAAATGAGGCTTAAAGCCAACATTGAAATTTTATCATCAGCTAACCAACAAAAAAATGGTAACATGAATCTTTTAAATCATCAAAGCAACTGATAATTGCTTTAATTGCTTGAGGTTGGTGTGTATGAATGTGTGTGTGTAAAACAATATATCTTTGTGGTTATAATCATCTTTGAATTCAGACAGCCTTACTTTGTACATGTAACTGGCCTCAAACTCCCTATGTAAACCAAGGTGGCCTAAAAGTCACAGAAATTCTCCTACCTCTGCCTCTTCGGCCTTGGAATTTAAGCATGTACCATCATGCCTGGTAGAGGGTATAACTATTAAGCATGAGATTATATATTATAAACTTAAAATATAAATACAGGAATGTGCAGACTTAAAGCCAGTTCAAAGTCACACACATCTGACTGAGTTGTATATAATGTCAGTATCCACTTTCACCTGCAGAGTTCTAGAATGCTGCAGAGACAGTCCTTCCCTAATATGACCTTCCCATCCTTCCCTAGTGTGACCTTCCCGTCCTTCCCTAGTGTGATCTTCCAGTTGTCTTTGGGTACAATTCTGTGTGATGCTTTCTTTGGCAGAGATTGCTTAGTCAGTAAACTGCCTGACACACAAGTACAGAAACCTGAGCCCAGATCCCCAGTTCCCACATGAAGGGCCAGCCTCAATGTTGTCTGCCTGCAGAGGAGAGGAAAGGTGGAAATAGGTAGATCTCCGAAGCCGACTGATTGGCTAGCCAGCCTGACTGAATTGGTCAGCTACAGGTTCATCACACAGGAAGATCGCACTGGGGAAGGACTGGAAGGTCACACTAGAGAAGACCCTGTCTCAAAATATAATGGTAGAGAGAAATCAAGGAAAGACACCCACTCTGGGTCTGGCTGCACATTCATACATGTACACGAATAAGTATTGACCCCCCCCCAACACACACACACACTAAATAAGGCCAAAAAAACGCAGAAGCCCATTGGAGTAAGAAAACCTCAAGTGCTAACTTCCTTTGAAAGATTTTTTTTTTTTCTCTTTGACTTTTCTTTTGGGATTTGAGTCTGTGTCACTCTGCATGTACCTCAGGCAGGCCCTGAACGTTTTGGGTAGGCAGTTTGGCCTTGAATTGTGATCCTCCTCACTCTGCCTTCTGAATGCTCAGTTGCAAGCTTACACCACCCAGCCCAGCTTTCCTTTATTTATTTATTTTTGATAAGCAACTTCAGTTTAAAGCCACACACATCTGGTTTATGTCTCCCTGACATGCATTTTCATGTGTGGATCTTTTGTTGCCAGTTAAAATTATTTATGCGGCATGAACCCAAACAGTTCTGTCTCCAAATACTGAGTTTTAGAAATCACAGTTGTTCTGATTTTTAGAAGACAATTTGGAGTTTTTCCTGCTTAAGAAATTTCTGTTGCCCATGATACCTGTAAGAGGGATGGGCTGGCTAATGGATGTGTGCGTAAAAGTTTCAGTGCTATCCCATGCAGTCACAGCTCTGCTTAGCACACACTACAGACTGGGGTGTGTGATATTGCAAAGGGGAAAAGTTCTGATTTTTCCCTTGGGAAAAGAGTAATCCCACAGTGGGGTTCCTAGCTTGCTCACATATGTCACGGGATTGGAATTCTCATGCCAGTATCCTTCATTTTTTTTTTCTTATTTAGTATCCTTCATTTTTAGAGTCAATTAATCATGGTCTTTCCTGGGGAAGGGTGGCAGGGCAGTGAGAGCATCTGGATGTCAGAGCATGCCCAGAAACACTGATTCCCAGAGGCAACTCTACTACAACAGGAGTTCCATGCAGACGAGACTTCATGTTGGCCGACTTCACCCAGAGTTCTAAAAGCAACTGCAAAATGACTCACAGAGTTCCACTTTTAAACCTAAGCCATGGGGAACTTCAGTTACATTTTTAATATGTACAGTTTATTTTTCATAAAGCATTTTTGTCTATTTTTTGAAACCTAAGCCACATAACTCTTCTTAATAATAATATACTTTAAACAATGGCTTCCAGTACGTAGCTCTTCTCACAATGTGGTCTTTGTCTTTTTGGCAGCTCCCTGCTCTACTATGGCTTATCATCACGACAGCAGACGGATATTTGTGGGCCAGGATAACGGGGCTATAATGGTAGGTTCAATATGTCCTTTGTAAGGCTACCCCACGATTCCTTATGCTGAACACATTGTTTGGCATTAACAGTGTCTGATTCATCATAGATGTTAGACTGAAAACGAGTTCAATTTAATTCCTATAAACTGTTTTCTATGGATCTCAAAATGCTCTCCTGATTAGTGTCTCGGTGCTCAGGTGACCCACAAAGCGCAGACTTTTTACAGTGGATTTAAGGCCTGTAGCTGCCTCTGTCTTTGACAGGGTAGTGGAGAACCGGTGTATGTGTGTATTTCTGTTAAAGACAGCTGAGGAGAAGGACCAACTCTTCATCCAGGAACTCTTGGGACTCTAGAGGAAAGCCGTGTAACTCGAACAACCTTTAGTGAAGGATGGGATATTTAAGCTTTCAGTCTGTTACTGACTGGTGATTTTTTTTTTCAGTTTAATTGTGTGGGCATATCCATTCATTTTCTTAATAGAAATGTAACTCACGCACCATATTGGTGCATTAATCTGCATGAACGTTTTAGTGGTTTGTAGTGTTGTGTGTCTTTATTAGATCATGTCGGCATCACGATTTCCTGATTGCAGAGCATTTTCACGGCCCCCAAAGAAAGCTTGTCTCCGTTGGCAGTTGCTCCCTGGTATACCTCCCTCATCTGGCTGTCTCTGATCTGCTTTCTCTGAATGGGGAGTTGTCTGTCCTCCATGTAGTGTGTGAATTGAGTCATGTTCTATGTGTAGCTTCTTATGTGTGTCTTGAGGGGTCTTCTTTGTTGAAGTTCGATTCGTTATTTTATCCCTTTTTGTGATAGACTGATGTTCTCCTAGATAGAGAAATCCCACTTTGTCCATTGATGGGTTGATTGGTATTGGGATTATTTCCATGTGGGCTGTTAAGAACACTGGTACTGTTGCATTGCATATGCGTCCCTATGTGAACCTGCATTCTTCAGTTTGCTGGATATATAGGAATGGAATTTCTGGGTCATGTGACTACTTAACATTTCAGGAATTCCTCTGTCCATTTTTAATTAACTTATTTTTTTGAGAGAGAACCTTGCTTTATAGCTCAAGCTGTCCAAGAACTTGCCACCTTAGTGCCTTTACTTCCAAAGCGCTGACCTTAGAAGTATGCGCTACCATCCGGTGCCCTGGGTTTGGTTTGTAAGTTCTTATTTAGTGCTAGATACTAGACTCCCATCAGATACACAATTTGCAAAAACCTCTCCTATCATAAAGGTTGTCTTTTCAATCATTTTTAAGTTTTGTAAAGTCCAATTTATCTTCTCTTTTCTTTCTTTCTTTTAGTTGCTTGTAATTTGGCTACAATATCTAAGGAACTCTTAATTACCTGGCTCAAGGTCATATTCCTGTCTTCACAGGAGTAAATTAATCTGTGGCTGAATCATTCTAAATGTGCCTAATCCTGTATAGGAGCAGGCACATTATATTTCTCTTTTCTTCTAGGAGTTTTACACTTTAGTTCTTATATTAGGTTTTGGCCCCATTATTATGTTCTGTAGATGGTCTGAGGGATGGTTTCACACTTATTTCTTTTGCATGTGGATGCCCAAAGCTATCCCAGTACATTTGTATTGTGTTTTCCCATTGGGTTTACTTGGCACCCCTGCCACAGCCAGCCAGCAGTTTCCAGAGGTGAAAGCTTAGTAAAGACTTGAGGTGGCACAGGTCTGTGATGGAGGCGGTTATCTTGGCTGGTTGGTACTGAATGATAGAGGAAGGATCCGACATAACTGAAATGTGGACAGGAGCCAGGTCGTGAGAGAACTGCGAGTAAAATTTTACATTTTACTGTATAGTGAGAAGCTAGCAAAAAGGTTTTTGACAGGCAAACAATATGAGGTGATTCATATCCTCCTTCAGCTCTTTCAGATAGGATTTCACTACACTGCTCAGGCTGGCCCTAGAACCTACTTGTAGCCCCCCGTTGACCTCAAACCAATGGTCTCCCACTTCATCCTTCTAGAGTGATGGGATTATAGGCACCACTTATATTCTTGTGTCTGGTAATATCCTTAAGTGACTAACTACGGTGACTGGATTGGAGAGTAACAAGAATGGAGAGGAAAGTCAAGTTACTATGGCAACCAGGAGTCTGGGATCAAAGACAGTGGCCTTAGAACTGGACAGAGTGGATGACTTTAAGATGCCTCCTGGCATGTTGTTAGGAGCTGCTTGTACATCCTGGCCGCCCAGAACTGAAATAATCACACAGAAACTGTACTAATTAAATCATTGCTTGGCCCATTAGCTCTAGCTTCTTATTGGATAACTCTTACATCCTAATTTAACCTTCCTCTATTAATCTGTGCATCACCACGAGGTCATGGCCTACCAGCAAAGTTTCAGTGCATCTGTCTCTGGCGGCAGCTCCATAGTTCTCTCTGATTTTGTCTCTTTTCTCCCAGCATTCAGTTTAGTTTTCCACACCTATCTAAGTTCTGCCCTGCTATAGGTTCAAAGCAGTCCTTTATTTAACCATTGGTATTCATAGCATATGGAGGGGAATCCCACATCACTGGCATGTTTGCCGTAGGTACAGTTTGAGAGGGCAATGGAAGATGTCACGTGACACCAGATTTGGGGCTTGAATTGCGTAGGCTGTGGTGCAATTTCCCAAGGAAGGAGAGGCTTCTGGTGGCAATTGGAGAAGGGAGTAGGGATGTGATGAGTTGAAAAAACACAGGCGACAGAGAAAGACTGAGATCAAGCTGTATCGAGAAGGGCAGCATGTATTTATATGTGAACGGATGTGAGAATGAGTACAGCTTAAGAAGCAAAGAAACAATGAGATAGACAGGAAGGATAGGGTGAGCACGAAGACACAAAAGTCATGAAAGAAGTAGTGACTAAAGGTGGGGTGCTACAAGCGAGGGGGCAGGAGAAATGATGCAGGGGGAGAACTATCAAAACAAAGTGTGTTTGAAAATTTCCTAGGGGTTGTTTAGTATTTTACATGCCTGCTAAAAAATAGATAGATAAGTAGATAGGTAAGTAGATAAATAGATAGATGATAGGTAGGTATATAGATGATAAGTAGGTAGATATATAGATAGGTAGGTAGGTAGGTGATAGGTAGGTAGATGATAGGTGGGTAAGTAGATGATAGGTAGGTAGATAGATGATAGGTAGATAGATGGTAGGTAGGTATATAGATAGATGGGTAGATAGGTAGGTAGGTGATAGGTAGGTAGATGATAGGTAGATGATAGGTGGGTAGGTAGATGATAGGTAGTTAGATGATAGGTAGGAAGATGGTAGGTAGGTATATAGATAGATGGATAGGTAGGTAGGTGATAGGTAGGTAGGTAGATGATAGGTAGTTAGATGATAGGTAGGAAGATGGTAGGTAGGTATATAAATAGATGGATAGGTAGATAGGTGATAGGTAGGTAAATGATAGGTGGGTAGGTAGATGATAGGTAGTTAGATGATAGGTAGGTAGGAAGATGGTAGGTAGGTAGGTATGTAGATAGATGGGTGGGTAGGTAAGTAGAAATATAGAAGGCAGCCATGGGTAGGAGGGAACACACTCTCCTTGCAGTCATAGAAGCTTGGAGCACAGTGCTAAGAGAAGGGACCATAGTGGGAAAGCCTGAGGGTGATCCTAAGGGCTGAGCATAAGAAAAGGGTTTTGCTGAAAAGGGGATGAAGAGTCTTGTGTAGGTCAAAGATCTTCTGTTGTTTTAGTTGATCTATGCTTTAATGTAAAGATGCCATGGTTCTGTTTAATGGCTAAGAAGAAAGAGCCAAAAGGACTGCTGCCCTGTCATTCATCCAGCATTGGCAGGGGGCAAGGGCCACTCTGCACACAGTGTAGCAATGACTGGCAGAGCTCCGCCCCTCTCCTTCCAAAGACTTTGTAGGGCTGTCATGATGACACACGCACCCATGTGAGGTGAACCCCCAAGTGTAGGAAGTAAGCACCTTCTCCAGGCTGCAGTGTGTGCATCTCCCGAGGGATTCTTCTCTGGCTTTTGGTTGAGGAACATGTGAAGGCTGTAGTTACAGCAGAAAGGGCAGTGCCAATCTAATTCAGCAGTAGTCAGCAGTTGGTCTCTGGGCTGGCCGCCTTGTCTGTTTCTCATTTGCACTGCTGATGACCTTTGGTACCCAGCAAAGCCAGATGGAGGACAGGAAGCCTGAATTCCTTTTTGTGTGGGTTTTTTTTTCTCACTCTAAATGAGTCTACAGTTTATAATATCTGCATTGCTTAGCACCGTAACAATTTAACACTGATCAATAGGATTCTTAATTAGTGCATATTCTTTTGACTTTTATTGATTCTTTTCATTACAGAAGTGCTTTTTTTTTCTTGTATTTATTTGAAAAATACAAGAATATCCAAAGACCCTCCACAATCTCTAAAGTTTGTGTTTTAGAGGGTATGTTTATGCACACAACATGCTCATTTTCCTCATTAAATTGCCAAGCCATCCCCATGTCTTAACTGTAAGTCATCACAACGTTGACAACAGATCCTTAACATTTGCTCCGTATGTATTGTCTTGAAGGGTTTATTAATTTCCTTTTGCATAGCCAAAGGAGCAAAATTAACAACTTGGAGGAAGTACTGGACTCAGTGCTGAGCTGGCCAGCAGCAGTTTCTTTGTAGGATTCCAGCTGTTTGATTCCTCCTAAAGAATGATGACCCAAAGACAGGATTTTCTGGGAAGAGCAGTTCACATCCTCTCTGTAGCTCATCTTGAGTGCCATGCCTTATGACAAGTATTTTTTTGGACTTTGATTCATTTTTCAAGTTGAGCTCCTGTCATTTACAGAACTATAACTGTCTTTTTATTGCATATGCTTGCTTTTAGGAATTTCACGTTTCTGAAGATTTTAATAAAATGAATTTTATCAAGACCTATCCAGGTAATGACACACACTCTTGCATGTGTACACATTTAAATCCATACACATCGAAGGTAAGTTTCCATGTTAACATTTCCATGTTAGTGCACCAGTTATATGAGAGAGTATTAAGTTATTTACCATCCTTTCCTTCTTCCTGCATTTAAATTTTTGTATATTAGGTAAGTGTACAAGATTTAATTTCACTCTTGTTTTGTTATTGGAAGAAGGTGTGCACTGCTCTCAGTTTTTGATTAACACACAGTACAGTATACATGTGTGCATTTGAGTGTACGTGCACATGTCTGTGGGTGTAATGCACAGTTGCATGTATGACTGTGTGTTCATGACTGCAACACTGAGTCTAGGTGTTTAATTTTGATGACTTCTACTTAAGACAAAGTCCTGCAAGCGGAATAGCCAGGTCAGACACTTAAAAAGTTATTTTAATGCTACAAATGTAGTTTTTGCAAACTGTTTTCTCAACAAAAGTGCAGCTCCTTGCAGCTCCATGACCAATGAGTGAGCGAGGTTCTCTCTGCTGGATCTTCCTAAAATTACTGCCTTATTAGTTGGTACCAGTTTGATAGGAATGTTCACAATTCTAAAATGACTTCTGCTTTATTTAGGGTTGCCCATTTGTCTTCCATGAATGTCCATTATGATTTGTGTCTTTATTCCCAGGGAGTTACAGTATGTTGTAACTGAGTTAAAAGGTGTGCTTTGGAACGTCTGTCAAATACACGTTATCAAATTTGTATTCAAGTTTCAAGAGTTCTCTACTGGTTATATACAGCATAGTTTTGTAGTAGTTTCTAGAGTTTGTATTTCATTGGTGACTTATGACATCTAGAAAACTATGTGGAAGACTGAATAGAGTTTGCCACATTTTAAATTTTACCACATAGGAGAATTTAGAAATCAGGAGTGAAGCAGGATAAACAATAACAGGCTTAACTGTTCTTTCCTAAAAGAAAATACTGAAAAACTACAATAGCAAAAAGGATCTAAGCCTATGAGTAAGACAACTGAGAAAGGTAATTGACTGTCATTCTGAGGTCTTTACTGTGAGCTGGGATAAACCTTGTCTTACCTCAGCTTGACAGCCACAGATTTAGTGAGAAAAGTGTTTGGGATCAGACAGATCAAATTATATATATTTTAATTATAAGATGTATTCTATAAATAAAAACCATCTCCCTAGTTTTTGTATCTGCAGTTAATATGCACCCTTTGATTGTGGAAATTAGAAATATCATTAAAACAGAAAAAAGTAAACAAAAAGCCCACTCAGTCACCATCTGGGATTTGGTTTATGGGAAAACCTATGGCTGAGAGCTGTGGGAGCACCCTTGAAGTTTCAGGGCTTTTGGGGAGCATAGCCTTGTCACAGGCTCTGTGCCCAACAGTCACACCAACATCCGGAGCCTCTCAGTTCTTCTGAGCAGCTCACACAGCAATGGTACCTTTTCTCTGTCTGGCCTTTGATTTTATCCATCAGCTTGAGCATTTAGTAGATACCTGCTGTGTACAGAGTCTTGTGCCCGATGTAGAGGAGTCATGCCATGCCTTGGTGTGCCCAGAATCAACCTGAAACAGAGGTTAAGTGTAGGGCTTTACAGATGCTCTGTCTTTATAAATAATAAAAGTTATATAGAGAACTGTTCCATAAAAGGCTTCATTTTAAATTTCACAAAATTACATTTGTTCTTATTTACAATGCCAGTATTATAAAAAAATATTACAATGATTTGTTTTAAAATGGGTATATCTTCTACTAGATAAGTGCAAAAAGATACTAGCCTGGTATATTCGTTCCTTTTCTGGCTGTTCTGACCAAAGACCTAACAAAAAGCAAATTGAGAGAGGAAATAAGGGGTTATTTTGTCTTAAAGTGTGAGGGTCCATCCATCAATCATGTAGAAAAGGCATGAACAAGGATAAAGTCCGTATGTCATGGCGGGGCAGGCATGAGCAATGATCAAGTAATCTGCACATAAAATACACTTTTCCTCTCTTGAGAAAAATTTGCGCTGTGCATAGAGATGGCATATTAAGGTCTTCAGAGCAAAAATAAAAATGTTCCTTTGAACACAGAGAGATAATGATAAAAAAAAAATTCTTGTTTTCTGTTACTGGAATCCTTCCTGAGCATGGCTCTTCAGTGTTTCTGACAGTCTTCTATGTGAGGTGGCCCAGGACTTTGGAGAGAGCCTGTGCCAGTGCATGTGGGGATGGGGAGAAGCAGATTGTCTGGCGCCTACTGGGATCATGGCTGCACACTGTGGAAGTTGAGCCTCAGCTCTCACCCAGCATGGGGAGGTGTTTCTGAAGATAGCCTTCTGTCCTGACGGGCAGTGACCCTCTGTTTGTCTCCTGCAGCCCATCAGAACCGAGTGTCCGCCATCATCTTCAGCTTGGCTGCCGAGTGGGTGATCAGCACGGGCCACGATAAATGTTTGAGCTGGATGTGCACGCGCAGTGGGAACATGCTGGGCCGGCACTTCTTCGCATCCTGGGCTTCCTGCTTGCAGTATCCTTCAGAGTATACACCTTCCCGCCACTCCCGCCTCACTATTTAATTTGGAATTGAATTATTAATTGTTCTGAAGATAAAATGACTTCTGTGGATTTAATCTCAAATCCAAGAATTTTTGTGTTTGCTTTTTTTGGTATAAAGCATGTCTGTTAAAAGTGATGACATAAGCTGGGTGGTGATGGCGCATGCCTTTAATCCCAGCACGCAGAGGCAGAGGCAGGTAGATATCTGTGAGTTTGAGGCCAGCCTGGTCTACAGAGCAAGTGCCAGGACAGGCTCCTAGGCTACACCTGAGAATCTCTCTCTCTCTCTTTCTCTTTCTCTCTCTCTCTCTCTCTCTCTCTCTCTCTCGCATCAAAAAAAAAAAAGACATAAATATGTTCTTTGTGGAAGGTATTAAATTTCTTTTTCTACAAAGTTGCAGAGCCCTGTCATTGCAAGCCCAACCCTTCATTCCTCCTTACCTGGGCTTTATAAGAGGGCTGCCAGGAACTTTATACAAAGCTTCACTTAATGAATTCATAAACAGAGACTGCTCTTTCGTTTTCCAGCTGCCCAGACCCAAACAATCGCACAGAAACTATATTAACTACAAACCATTTGGCCTGTTGCCTCAAGGTTACTACTAACTAGCTCTTAGAACTGAAATTAACCCATAATTCTTGTCTGTGTTTAGCCACGTGACTTGGTACCTTTTCTCAGTAAGGAATTCTTATCTTGCTTCCTCTGTTTCTGGCTGGTGACTGCTCTCTGCCTTTCCTCTTCCCAGAATTCTCTTAGTCTGGTTGCCCGGCCTATACTTCCTGCCTGGCTACTGGCCAATCAATGTTTTATTAAACTGATACGAGGGGCAAATCTTTACAGTGTACAAGAGCATTATCCCACAGCAGCACTTTATTTTATTATTATTATTTTTAAATGGTTGTGAAAAGGCCTTTGATCCTTAGAGAACTCTCGCAGGTGCCTCGGGTTCCCCAGATGATGGCAATCCCTGCTTTACCTTTCCAGATCTATGGTAGTTGTTTTATACACAGCTTACCTGTGCTTCAGGTGACCCCTGCTTTCTGTAGGCACCAGTGATGACAAGAAGACCATAAGCAACACCCTAGGTAGTTCGTGATGCCATGGTACACCTCTCTAACACATACACACGCACACACAAAATATAAAATCACTTTTCTTAATTTGTTACAAATGAATGCATGACATGAGCTATTTAAAATAAACTTTTAACATAGTACTATACAGTGTAGGCTCCCATAAGGGAGAAGAGTTTGTGTATTTTAAGTCTTTCTTTTTTTTTCTTTTGCCTTTTGGTTTTTCGAGACAGGATTTCTCTGTAGCTTTGACACTTGTCCTGGCACTTACTCTGTAGACCAGACTGACCTCGAACTCACAGGGATCTGCCTGCCTCTGCCTCTGCCTGCTGAGGGTTGGTATTAAAGGCGTGTGCCACCACCACCTGGCTTTAAGTGAGCTTTTCTGTCATGAGCGAGAGCTCTCCTAATGGCTTTGCAGAACATTACACGAGATCACAGTCATGGCCTGGCTTGTAGCTCTCCTGACCTTGTGTTCTAGAATATTAGTCGTCGCTCTGTTGTTTTGTATATGGTGCTGACTTTCTACAAATGTCTGCAGTTCCAGAGAGAGCGAGGAATGAGGTATTAGTTAATACGCTTTGTATTGGTGCCCACTCCGGAGAGCTGATATCTGGGTTATGGAACTACCTTAAGTTAAAGGAAGCCATTGTCTTCATTTAAAGCTAGATTATCTCTGCCAAAAAGAAGATGAGTCTGTACTTGCTGTCAGTATGACATTGTTTTCAGAGCTCCTTCACAAAATGACATCCTGTTGCATTGTGTATGTGTGTATACGAGTGTATGTTTGTCATTTTCACTGTTTGGCAATTTTATTCTTTAATGTTTTATTGTAACTTGTTTGGAACTGTCTGTCATCTCTACCAGCTCTCGCTTTTTTTTATGACTGGCTCCTGTACTATTGCCCTCGAAGTATTAACGGTTGGGTGGAAGCTAGCTTTCCTATAGCTGCTTGAGTTTTTCTTTCAGTGTGTACCTGTCACTTCCTTGCTATTTGCTCGTTATCTTTCATGTCGTTATTTCAGGTTTGTGGTCGTTGTTGTAGAATGCCTGAGTCCCCTGGGAAGCCTTTGTCTGTGGCTGTCACCTGTCCTTGACTGCTTTTCAGGTATGATCTGGATACTCAGCATGCCTTCGTTGGTGATTACTCGGGACAGATTACCCTGCTGAAGCTGGAGCAGAATGCCTGTTCAGTTATCACAACCCTCAAGGGACATGAAGGTAGGCCTGGCCTTAAGTTTCTCACCCAGGTTAGGCATCCAAAGTCAGACGGCAGCTTTGTGGTTTGGGGAGTGGTCCCCTCTGTGTGACTGGGCAGCTTTCAGTTTAATGGGATTGAAAAGATAACTAAATGTTGGTTGGGTGTCACGTTCCATTTCATACATCAGAAATCCTGTCTGCATTGCTCAGAGGGATGCCTTGTATTGCTTACCTTGTTTGATTATTGACTGATGGGTTGATGGAGTTTTTAAAGGTGCCCTGACGCTGGCTGTCCTGAAACTTAATTATGGCCTCAGCTCATGATAATCCTCCTCCATCAGCCTTGTAAGTGCTACTTGTGGTCCGCCATGCCCAACAACCTTTTCAAATTATTGTTTCCATAAGAACTTTTCAGGGGCAGGGGTTTTGAACCCAGGGCCAGCGTATGTCATGCGAGAACTTTACCACTGACCTACACTTCCGTCCCCAGACCATTTCTTTTAAACAGACCTTTGGAAGAGTTCTCATTACGGTTATGTTTATTTTATGAATTTCCAGAGCAGTACAATTAGAGAACCGCCGTGGGCTGCTTAGCCTTATACTTGGTCACCAGGCACTGGTTGATGACTTGGGGGAGTAAATCATTAGATAAAACTCCCTGCTTCTGTAGCACACTGTGGTGGTGGGGCTCAATGGAGGACGGTAAACTTGTTTTGGCTGAGTTGGGTAAACTTGTTATGTACGTGTGAATGATAAGTTGATTTCATTGACCACAGAGCTGAAATGCGATGTGGTTTTTATTTATTTATTTGTTTATTTTAGTCAAATGGTTGGATCCCTATTCTGTGTGAGTCACAGGTTGGAACTTTGAGGTCTCTAGTTTAGACTAAAGAATTGAACATTTGTTGAGAGGCTCAATAGTGTGTTTATTTAAGATGGTATTTAGGCTTTCAAGTGCAACGAGTTGGGTGTGTCATACACTTTCTAGCTAAGTTGTTTAGATGAAATAGACCATCCGAGGTCAGGGACTCTGGGAGAAAGGTGAAAAGAGAAATGGATAGCACCTTAGGAAGCTGTTGCGGAGAAGCAAGACTACTGATGACGCTGCATTTTCTGAGAATGGGCCCTGAGACTACTTAGTGATTTTCCTATGTCAGACCATCGTTATCTGTGATTTAGGTCACTGACTGACACACTAGGGGCACAGGACTCAACAGAATTCATAAAAAAACAAATGGGGCCCAAAGCTCATTTTGCCGAGGACTTTTTTGTTTTGTTTTCACTTTGTTTTGAGGTTTATGTGAGAAATTGACCTTCTTACTTGCTAGTGAAGGTGACTCACTAGTTTCTGTGTCCCTCCAGGAGAACTGTTTGTGTGTGCCACAGGTTTCTGTGTCCCTCCAGGAGAACTGTTTGTGTGCCACAGGTTTCTGTGTCCCTCCAGGAGAACTGTTTGTGTGTGCCACAGGTTTCTGTGTCCCTCCAAGAGAACTGTCAGAGTGTGTCAGAGGTTCAGTGTTATTTTTTGTTAGCAGCTGTTTCCCAGGTCAATAGTAGTGGTGGAAGATACCCCTGCAAGAGAAATCTTTAGAAATAAAACATTCTCCCAGGGGCATCCAGTTTGATAAGCTAGCTGGAGTGTGAAATGTAAGAATTGGATTTTTTTTTAAGCTGAACTACTTTGGTATATTTATTTTGTACACCTGCAGCATTGTTTTTTTCTTGAGGCATTAATTTAATTTTTAGAGATAAAAGCATCATCCTAGGGTAAATTCTATAAAGTCTCATGGGTCTGGAATAACCTAGATTTGTATTGTAATAAAATACCCACAATAAACTACATGTATTTTTCTTGACATTTTTTTCTCTCCAGAAGTTTTCTGAACTGATGTTTTATATCCTAGCTGTTTTATAAATTATTGATGGCAACAACAACAACAAAAACCCTTTCTTTGGTGTAGCAATGAGTTTATTGGGGTTACTCCCAGGAGTATGGATGAGGGGGTTACTTTACACGAGCAGGGGTAACTCGAAGACAGTTGCATTACTGAAAGTCTACCTTGGCATGACAGGCAGAACTTAGAAGGAAGGTTCATTAAGATGCAGGAAGTAAGCAACTCACAAATCTTAGGAAGTCCCAGAAGTTCCCAGGTGCACAGAACCCCTTTCTCACTCACCAAAGATATATAATATGGTTAAAAAGAGACTCCAACCTGTTGAGCTGCCTGCAAGGGAACAGTCACATCCTCCTCTTCCAACTTTGGATGATAGACTTGCAGTGTTTTCTCCGTGACTCGTGAAGATGTGGTTTGAATGACCCTTTTACGACACAGGTAGATGTTTTACTCAAAGGCCCAGCTGGCAGTTGGGTTTTCCCATCGCACATGTGTCCTGATACTGAGTTCTGGCTGACCCCTCTCTCACGTGCCTAGGTAGTATCGCCTGCCTTTGGTGGGACCCCCTTCAACGGTTACTCTTCTCAGGAGCATCCGACAACAGCATCATTATGTGGGACATCGGGGGACGGAAGGGCCGAACACTTCTCCTTCAGGGCCACCAGTACGTGACCATTAGGGGATGGGGGTCTGAGTCAGGGAAGGAGGGCACTGCTGTTCTCTCCTGCCTTCATTTTCATTGCTTCCAGCAGTCCTGAGTCAAAGCAAACTGGAGTGTGAGGTGTCCTTCCTCGCTAGTCTAAAGAGGTCACCGCTCTTCTCCCAAGGAGTGGCCCTGTTGTAATACCTACTTAAAGCACCATGGATCAGAGACAAGAACTTTGACCATGGCAGGTTGTGTGTGTTAAAGTACAGGGCTACTTCTGAGCTGGGGACATAAGTGGTCTACTAAACCCTAAAATATGTCTCATTAAAAAGTAACAGGTGCATCAGTAGCTAAGTCCCTTAAGCTCTGATGTTGTAATACTTAGGGCTGCTCGTCCACCCTGTGAAAAGGATCCCTTTCTTTGCTGCTTCACTGTGGTTTCCTTTCTTCCTTGGTGCTGCTCAGGCCATAACCATTTACTGCAATTACAATCAAGTTGAAACGTAGCCAGGAAAAAGTTAGGTGCAGAAGTTACCAGGTCAGGAGATTGCGTGGCATCCAGGTCCGAGAGCCTTTGGGAAGAGGGCAAGAGTTCTCCCCACGTGTGCACGTGAGTCCCCTGAGGCTGAGTGCGAGGTGACTGTTCATGGTCTCTCTCCTTTTCCATATGAACCGCTTTCCAGCAAGAGGAGCAGCATTTATGTTGTAGAGAATATGATCTGGGTAGTGAGTGCTAAAATAGCCCCCAGTGACTGGGGAGAGGGCTGAGTTCCGGTGGGGCGTTCCCAGGCTTTTCTGTGTTGACGTGTGACTTGTGCTCTGTTTGCAGCGACAGGGTGCAGTCGCTGTGCTACCTGCAGCTCACGAGGCAGCTTGTCTCCTGCTCCTCGGATGGCGGGATTGCAGTGTGGAACATGGACGTTAGCAGAGAAGAGGTGAGGAGCAAGAACATGGCCGGCGGGTCAGAGGAGAGCCCGTCTCTGACTTCTCAGTTTTCCACCTTGTGGGTTGGAAGTTGTATAAACAATCCCCCCTTTCTCATGGCTCCACCTGTGGATTATTGACTAACAGAGTTCTTTTAAATTTTAAACATTAACCTATTTTATTTGTATGTGTGTAAGGATGATGTGTATCTTGTGTGTGTGCATGGGTGCAGGTCCTCCCCTCTTACTCTCCATCTTAGTGGTGGAGACACTAAGGCTGGCGCTCACTGATTTGTCTAGCCTGGCCAGGCAGCAAGCCCCAGGAACCCTCTGTCTCCACCTTCTCAGCAGTGGGATGACAGGCATATACCACCCTGCCTGGCTTTTTGTGTAAGTGCCTGGGTTCTGAACTCACAGGGAGTACCCTGCTGACTCCACCATTTCTCCAGCCCTCTCTGCTGTGTCATAGCCTGCACCAGGTGCGACTTCTGGCGTTGATGGGCAGTGTTTAGGTTGAGTATCAGCTTGGAGGACTCTTTGCAGCCAGTAGCCTTCTAACCCATCCAGGGATGGGCCCATGGAGGCCTTCTGAAGTGTTCGTGCGACTCCGGAGCATTTCAGTTTAGAAGCTCTGAGAAGACTGTCACAGGAAAGGGCTAGGC
The DNA here is from genome assembly GCA_028555095.1 of Dicrostonyx torquatus. NCBI lineage: Eukaryota > Metazoa > Chordata > Mammalia > Rodentia > Cricetidae > Dicrostonyx > Dicrostonyx torquatus. The sequence continues at coordinate 2,297,208 of JAQHUG010000275.1, read as the reverse complement.
GAGTGTCATCACAGGGAAACTGTGCCCCTGTTTTCTGCTTTTATCTTGTGCTGCACTCTCTTCCACTGAGTCCATGCTGATGGCAGTTTTCTTTTTTGTCAACTTGATTTTTAAATTTCATTGAGCCACTAACTAGGTGTGAAGCCTTGTTTACATAAGTCCTTTAATCTCTGCTTTCTCTTCCCCACAGTGAAATCATTTCCTAGATTGATGTCTAAGGCCTCTTCCATTTCTTTAGTGTCCTTAACTGTCTGCGCAGGCTCCCTGCCATCCTTTTATTTTAGGACGCACTGCGGTGAGTGTGCTTGACCTTGTCAGCGTGCGATTCTTCACTTATTCGCCCCATGCAAATTTCTGAAAATAGATTCTGGGGGAGGGATGTGTACATCCATAGGCTTTTTATAGCTGTCATCAGATGGTTTCCAGGCAGGATTTCCTGCTCATCTCTGTTAGGACCAGGGCGGTCCGTCTTTGCTCAGTGGCAGCTGTGGCTTGTGATGTTGATAGCAAAAGTGGATTCAAAGAAGGATGATGGATGGGAAGGCCAGTTCCACTTCAGAAACCTTCATCAAGCTTTCATCACGAGTGGCCACACAGTCTGACAACTTGGGGGAACATACGCTAAATGTTGTTTTGGTGTTATGTGGATTTTGAATTGTGTGTGTTGTGTTGTGTTGTGTGTGTACTGACTTGTGCCCTACTCTCTTCCCTTTGCTTTATCCCCTTGAAACGGGTCTCTCACTGAACGTGGAGTTCATGGTTTTTGCCTAGGCTGGCTGGGCAGCAAGTCCAAGCAATCCTGTGTCTTCATTGACCACCCCCACTGGAGTTACAGATGTGTAACTCTGTGGCGTTTACGAGAATTCTGGGAATCAATTCAGGTCCTCATACTTGTACAGCAAGGCTCTTACTCACCGGGCCATCTCCCCAGTCTGGGGTAAATCCTTTTTTGATGCTGCAAGATATCGTCTTACATGATGTCCCATGTGTTCTAAACTGTCCTGTAGGTCATTGTACAGTTCCGTGCACCCCATGTGTCATTGCAGTGGGTGCCGTGTTAATCCAAAGTCCTCCAGAAGCTTCTATGAGTGGCTCTGCTTTGTGCTGCCTCATAATAACTGTGGTTCTCACTGCGTAGTTGGGTTTCTAGTGTGTCCCTTAGGTACTAATCAGAAAGTTGTCTATCGGAAACAGTACCAACAGACTTGTCTTCAGCTTCCTACCCACAAGAAACGTGTGGGCAAGTTGAAGAAAAGAGACTGCCCCATAACTGATAATATGTGATGCCTAATAGAGAGGCGTTCTAATTGCTAGGTTTCCTGGCAGCCTTGTGTGGCAAGCCAAACAGGAAACTCTGGTTACATGGCTGCAGTTTGACTTCTGGTTTGGTTCATTCTAAAAATCTTTTGGTAAGGCTTGGAGTGGTGAATTGTACAACATAATTTAGCACCAGCTTTGTATGGCTGCATGACAGTTCTTTCCTTGCGAAGGTCTATTAGGACTGTGCTCTGCATCCCTCAGCCGCTGGTTGTATACACTGAGAGCAGCGGATGTTCTGTTCTGTGTCCTGGGTTCTTGGTCCTTCGTTCCCCAGTCTTGTTCTGAGAGAACAGAGGTGAGAGGGAGGATGCATTTCCTGTATGACCAGGGATAACTGTTGGGATTCTCTCACGGGTTCCAGCACTCCGATTTCAACACACCCTTGTTTTCCTTGGTGCATTCTTCCAGAAAATGCAGTCAGAAAGTGGGGGTAGCACCCCTCCTTCAGGTGACATAATTGTGAACTGCAATTGCACATGTAGAAAAAGGAAAATACAGTCCTGCCTGTCAAGGTGCTTCCTGTGTGGCAGAGATGGCTTCCTGTTAGTCATGTCTGGAAGAGGGGTAAAGCAGTGTGTACCAAAAGAGGCTTTATTTTTAGTAGATACTTTTTTCTAGCTAAGGCCATGCCGTGCAAAGGTGAGCAGCCTCCTGTCTGTGAGGTCTTACCCTGTCAGGGAGCCGTAGTGTGTCCAGGGCCCAGAGGAAGAAGGGTAGTTCTCCAGTCCACACCGCTCACCCACAGTGTCTCTGGAAGTCACCTGTTCATACTAGCTGGACTATTCCTAGCCCCCAAGGCTATTAGCTCTCTGTGGCTATCAGCCCCCTCCCAGAATACGGCACGTTTGCTTCCCTTCCGGTTTGTAATCAGGGCTGTTCCTTTTTGGAAGCGAGCATATGAAGTATGAATGAACAAGTAACAGTAGTTAGAGCGAATGTTCCAGCAAGCTGACTTCAGAATGTGTAATGTTGTACGTATCAGTACGGTGTAGAGGAGTTAGCACTTAGTGGCCATAATAAAGCAGGATTATCCTTGCATTTTCTTTGTTCATATTAGCCAGATGGAACAGGATGTAGAAAAGAGGTAGAGAGTCAGAGTGCTTAGTTAATATCCTCTTTTCCGAGCTGAGGGTGTTGCTGAATAGTAGAGCCTCTGCCTAGTATGGGTGCTTAGGCCCTGGTTCACCATCCTCCTCTTTGTGCGCTTTCTTAAGACAGGGTCTCCTGTAACTCACACCAGCCTGGGAGTCTGTGTAGCCTGAGCATGGCCTTGACGTCTGGGTCTTCTTGGCTTCACGTCCTGAGCACTGAGACATACATCACCACACCTGACTTCAGCATGCTGGGATCAAACCCAGGACCTGTTCCATCCTGGGCAAGCGCTCAGCATTGTCCTTGGCCCTGCTTTGCTCTTCTTTGCTCCTCTCAGTGCGGACAACCCCCTTTCTCTTTCTGCAGCTGTCACGAAGCCACGTGTCTCATAGTAACTTAGGGTTTACCACCAACTTCGCGTATTAACAAAATTAAGCTAAGGATTCTCTTATATTAAAAGCTTGTTCCAACCTATTTCTGCACTGATCATAGCTTTCTGTCTCAAGGTACTATCAGCATGTTTTATATTCCCCTGTGCTCCTCTGCCCTCTAGTTCAGTAAAGTAATAGTCTTAGTCCATGGCTTTCTAAGTCCAGAGCTTAGCTGTCATTCTCCAGCACCATGGTCTGAACCCCCCACGAAACAGCACTCAGAAGGGCTGTGTGGCAGCTGCCAATATATGGTGACAACACGCTTATTGGTCAGCGTGGGGGATTCAGACGAGGAGTGGACCTGATCCTGAGGACTGGGCGGGACAGGGAGGGGTGGTGACTCTGTCTGGCATGATGCCCGCACAGAGCAACTAGAAGTTCCTATTTTGTCGGTCTGTCTTACAGTGGCCCTATGAACATGTCCAAGAGATAATTCAGATTGCACGAGAAATGGGTTTTTATTCAAATGGATATGGATTTCAAGTAATTTTAGCATAAAAAAGAAATACATAAGACATTCCTTAAAGAGTCAAAGTATTTTCTTATCTGCAGGTATACCTCTATAAGCACTGTTAAAATTGTTAGGATTAGTCAGAATACAATCGTGAGTCGGTATGGTGGTACACGCGTATGCTTGTAGCTCTTGAGAGACGGAGACAGGAGGGTTGTTACAAGTTCCAGGCCAGCCAAACTATATAGTGAGACTGTCTCCTAAAACCGGCCAACCACAAAAACAGCAGCAACAAAAACCATATACCATGGTATTGCTCATGACAACCTTAGCTAAAATACATTGTGGAATTTAAACGAAATATTAACTCTAGAAAGTTCTAGAACTCTGTGGCTAATGTCTGAACTCTGTGCTGCCCCTAGGCTCCCCAGTGGTTGGAGAGTGATTCCTGTCAGAAGTGTGAGCAGCCCTTCTTCTGGAATATAAAGCAGATGTGGGACACGAAGACACTGGGGTTGAGGCAGGTCAGTAGCTAGTGTTTACTCATCCTCTAAAGATTCTGTGTCTCATCATCTTTATCACTAATTTGGGTTTTTAGAACATCATGCTTTGCTCTTACAAACGCAGTTGATTCCTCTATTGTTTTCTCTTGCTGCCGTGTAACTGATGACGAGCACAGCCTGTCCTGGGGCCGGTCAGACCCCGTCCCTAGCTGCTCATCTGCTTGTTGTTCATTAGAGCTAGAGATGCCTGGAGATGCTGCAGAATCTGTTGTGAAACTGGGAATTGCTTGCATTTGGCACTATTTCTTATTAGAGTCAGTGTTTTGTATTAGCCAAGAATAAAATTAGAACAATGAGGAAATTCAATGATAGTCTCAAGGTGTCACTAGCAGGTAAGTAATGGCCCTCCCCAGGCGCTCTCTGACCCAGTGACTATCAGTTCATACATCCCAGCTGTGCCAGTATAAATACACCTGGAACATTTTCATTACGGCTTTCTCAAATCTCTCTTACACCTTTTTAAATTAAGAAACATGCCCCCAGGAGTCTATTACCGAGTTTCTGATAGCATGAGGTGCTCGCTTACTCATGTAACGCCTAAGGCCTGAAGTGGGATGCATTCCTGCACAGCCAGGCCGAGCATGAATTTGGGCAGCTAACCCAGAGTGCGGTGATTTCGTTCACCGTTGGTGGTGAGGGATTACCCTAACATTTGTGTGTGTGACTAACTTTGCTTGCTTTCACCCAAAGAACTGCCCCATAAGGCCCCATGCAGACTGGCATCCAAGACTGGGCCTCCTTTATTTCTTATTACCCTGAAACACTCTGGAATAGCCAAGTCTGTGGAATGCTTGTGCAGTGGGGATAAGACATTATTGTTGTTGGTTTTCCTTCTGAAGAAAACACGGAAGAGTGAATTTTACTCTTATGCATTAATAATCAGTAGGAGAGAGAAAAATGGTCACCAGAGGATTAGCGGTCAAAGTCTGCTGGTCAGTAATAATAATCGGAGTGTTCTTGAATGTTCTGGAGGCTTACTTCCTGAATCAGACTTAGAAAGGTCAAAAGAACATTATTCCCCTGTACAGATTATTCTAGACTCTTTTCTTTCCAGAATCTCCAGCAATTGGGTTCCTAAGAGAAGCCCAGTTTGGTCTGAATGTCGTTGCCTATTGTAGGCAAGACACTGTGGAGCAGCAGGCACAGCTCTTGTCCAGCAAGCAAGGAAGTCTATGTTTTGAGACCCTTGCCTGTGGAGTGTCTCAAGTGTCAGTTGATGGTGCAGTGAGCGTTGGGGTGTATGAAGTATATTCTCCCTGGCCCCATTTCCCCGCTTTTCCATGAAGAAAAACTAACCCCGCCTCCCTCCCCGCTGGAAGCATCACTGCAGGAAGTGCGGGAAGGCCGTCTGTGGAAAGTGCAGCAGCAAGCGCTCCAGCTACCCAGTCATGGGCTTCGAGTTCCAGGTCCGGGTCTGTGATTCCTGTTACGACTCCATCAAAGACGAAGAGTGAGTGCCCGTGGCTTTTGCCTTGCTGTGTCCCAACCCCTCTGTTTGATGGGCATCTGAATGAGGGCAGCCTGAGGAAGGATCTAGGTTTCTACCCATGTGCTATCTCTTTGGAACATCATAAACCGTTTCTTTTTTCCCTGTTTCTAATTCCATTTGTTTATTTGTGGGTTGGGCACGTGTGTGTCACAGCTTGGGTGTGGAGGTTCACGGGCAACTTGTAAAGTCTCTTCTTCCTAAGAATCAGACGGCTGGAAAAATGCCTTAACTTGCTCAGCCATCTTGCCAACCCACATAAACCATTTTGAGGAGATGTTCCTGTCCTAGCTTTGTGACTTCTGGTTGCTACTGTTTATCTCAAGCTTCTCCACTGGCTGGGACAGTTTTTTGGTTTTTTTTGTTTTGTTTTTTGTTTTTTGAGTACTGTGATGGTGGTTAGGGGTAGTCCAGCAGCTAGGGCCCATCTCACAGGACTTGGTGCAGAGACATGCTCTTTCTATCAGTGGACAGCTCAGCTGAGCTAGCTGACCTTTGTCTACCCATGCAGATTAGCTACTAAGAAGACTGTAAAGACCTGTGCTTTCTGTGGATATTCTGAAATAACTTCATCAGACAGAATGCCCTCTTGTGGGCAGATCCTTAGGAGAAAAACCACAGTTATCTTTCCTTTCTCTTGAGCCAGAGCTGCAGCAGCAGAGGCCTGTGTGATGGTCAGTGAACTAATGGGAGGGAGTGGTGCTCTGGGCTTCAAAGCAGAGTCCTGCCTCATGGCTCTTATGGGCGGCAGAGGTTCAGAGGCATTTCTCCTAGAACAGGAGTTACAGATAGTGGTGAGCTCCATGTGGGCACTGAGAATTGAACCCAGGTCCTACTGGAAGAGCAGCCAGTGCTCTTAACTGCTGAGCCATCTCTCCAGCCCCCGTTGCTGTTTTTTTTTAGAAACTAATGTTAACACCATTATTGTGTGTCAGCCACCTATGTTTTTAGCTCTGGGTACAGTCGGTATGTTTCAACGATCCTTTCTCTTTGTTAGTCGGACTTCTCTAGCAACATTTCATGAAGGAAAACACAACATTTCCCATATGTCCATGGACATTGCAAGGGGATTGATGGTGACCTGTGGGACAGATCGTGTCGTAAAGGTAAGCTGGCCTGTTAGCATCTCATTTGAGATAGAGCCATCCTCAAGCTGTGAACGGGTTTCAGGACATTCCCGAAACCATTGCCATTCACCTTTGCTTTCTAGAATCAACTGCTTGCCTGCTCATAGCCCCAGTGACTGAGCAGATGTCTGTGAGGGGGAGTCACTCTGGGTGTTGTTTGGTCATGATGGTGAGGACCTTAGGTCCTGTGGGTTCTGAGCTGGCCACAGGCTTTCCCCTCCCACCTGGCTTCACCTTTGCCCATCCCTGTCTACAGCCTTTCCTGTCTTCTTGGCTACTCTCCTATTTGTGAGGAGCCGTCACATGTTTTTAACTAATCTCTAGGTCATAAACAGAACTTGAAGTAAATGTTTTATATTCAGTTGAGTTGTGAAACGGAAATAGTTTATATTCTTAGACATTATAGTAAAATATTATGACATTGTTTTCAGGTTTCATGATGCTACTTAGAAGTGTTTTTGTTTGGATTTTTTTGTTGTGGTTGTTGTTTTTGTTTTCACTGTTTATCTGTATGTAAGTCTGTCAGTGCTGACTCATGGAATGAGACCCCATGGTAAGTGTGCCTTCTCCATGTACCTTCCTTGTAGATATGGGATATGACTCCGGTGGTGGGCTGCAGCCTGGCAACTGGATTTTCTCCACACTGATGCTGAAGCTGAGTGATGTCTGCTACACCTTGCACACGCACAGTGACCTCCATGAAACAAAGCCCTTCATGTAGCTCGACAGCCACTGTCATGTAGATGGACAGTAACCACCAGAAAACAAATCAATATTTTTAAAAAGAAAAAAATATATATTTAAGTGTGTTTTGGGGTATTTGTGGAAATTATCTGTGGGGAATAACATCTAAAGGGTCTGTCTTTAGTGGTCCCCTAAGGAATAGAATTTCCTCAGCAAAACTGCCTCATGAACATTGTACCAGTGGGTAAGGGGAAAGTAATCTAGCAAATGAAGGTTTTAGGGGAAAATTTTTAACAAGAAGATTAATGCTTACTTAAATGCAAACCTGTGAGCACACATGGAGTCTCCTGAGAGGGTCCTTGGAAGCCCCTGAGGACTAAGCAGAAGTTGGAGGAAGAGCTTTCTGTCTGTCTTGGGCTGGGGTAGGGGGAAGTTGGTAGGGTGTAAGAAACTCCACCCTCCTCCCTCCAGGCTGGCCGTATGTGAGTTGCTAATGAGCCTCTTCAAGGTACCTGTTCCCGTCAGGTTGAGCCATGATCTACTCTTGGCTTTGGCTCGCTGTAGTTGTTTCTCATGTGTGTCTTTACAGTCGACATACAACAAGACAGCCCACATTTGTCCCTCTCTCCCACACCTGCTCTGTGGACAAAGCTTTTTATGGTGCTGTTGTACAAGCCTCCTGACATTTTCTTTTTAATAGCTAGTCATGACCCATGGCAAACTCAGCTCCCAGCATGGTGGTGCTGGATGCCATCAGCCTGGTCCATGGAAAAACCCAGTCCTGCTAACAGATACATTTGCAGTCCCAAGATGAGCCCCAGTGATACGGTAGTAACTTATGCCCCTCAGAAAAAGTCCTCTGAAGCTTTTATAGTATGTTGTACTTGTGACTAGTTGTTGTTCATGTTTCATAGGAAGAAATTGGTGGCCCATTGCCAAAATTATGAGTCAGGTCTTGTACAGTAATCCCTAACTGGTAAACCACTTTTCATGTTTGGAAAAACTGTTGTATGAAATGCATTTTCAAGGTTTTTGACGAGATAACCAGGATGAGGAGCAGAAGGGGGATGGGAGGCCTGCAGGGAATGTTCAGATGTTTGTGTTAACAGTAGCACATGAACTATTCCAGTAGAACTGCGGGAGGCCGCGGAAAAGGGCTACTGCTTTAAAGGCCAAATGGTGAATGGCCACAGCACCTTCGCGACTCTTGCTAATGTCACTGCTGCTCTGTGTTGGGTTACATCAGGAGCAGGGCCATTTAGCCGGGCAGGGCTAAGGGACTAAATATGCTTTATTAACATAGCTTATAGGGAGGGAATAGTTTATAAGAGGCAATAAAGCTATGATGTCCCAATGGTCATGACCCAAATAGTGAGGGAGGGACAGGCAGCCAGGCACACTGGGTTCTAGCTTTGCACTGACAGCTCTTGTCTTCAGAAGTAGGACCAAAGGGGTTTTATTGCCCCCTTTTAGTTTTTATGTTTTGTCACCTTAGCTGGTGATCCCTCACCAGATTCTGCTTGCACCCCGGAAGATGTGTGTTGCCGGTGTGCTTTGCTCAAGAGACTGAGCGTGCTCTGGAACTGCTGTGTCGAATGTTCTCCTCAGGCTGCCCAGTCCGTGGTTCTGCCCTTGCAAAGGGATGCAGGCCTGATGGAGTCCTCTCCTGTGGAATAGTGCTGAGCCCTGTGTGCTTTTGTTTTCCTAGAGACGTCTATAAAATGTGACTTTTGGACATCTGTGGTAGATTAAACCGAATACTCTATATTTTTCAAGTTTTTATTTTTTATTTCAAAAGTCTCTTGTTATAAAACCCTGTATAGTATAGAGAGCATGAGGTTGGTTTGAGCTTTCTAAGGGGCTAATAGACATTAAGGAAGAAATTTGTATTTAAAGACGAATTAGGGCAGGGGACCTTAGGAAGGGGTGCGCACTGTTGGACAATGCAGTTTGCTCCACGGTTGGGCTTGTGATCACATCGTTTAAAAATGGTCATGCCAGTCTCCTCCTGTGTGTTACATGTCATCTTTTATAGAGGGTGAAAATTATATTCTCAAGTTTAGTGACGGCACATGAGGAGGGGACAGTAAGGCTCGTGCTTTTTATCTTATTTGGGCTCTGTTGCCATGTCTGTGTCTGTTAATATAGTTCCTCGAGGAACAGCTGCCATCTTTTCCATCCCAGAATTCTCAAGCTAATGTGTACAAACAAGGATCAAGAAGTACGGAATGTTGGAGGAGAGTCTTGTACTTAGATCTTGTATGTAACAAAGTGATGCCAAGTCTTTATTCTCAACATGGTCTTCAGTGGTCCCAGTGATAGCGGTAGGCCTGTACATTGGGAGAGTCCACTTCCTAGTCATTAGGTCCTGACTAGTTTAGAGCAGTTTACCGTGTCCTACTCTACACGTGCTCCTAGAAGGCATCAGCAAACACTTGCTCTAGAGCCCCTCACTTTGTTCTCCCTCACCGTGGTTCAGTTAGCATCTGCATTTATTCAACTGTGAGAACTGACCCAGATATACAGTAAATAGGAGAGCAGCTCAGACCCAAGAAGATATTTTTGAAAATCAGTGTTTCATTAAAGTACTATTGGTATCTCCTAAATGATAAGAATCCAGTTATTATTAATGAAAACAATCTGCTCATTATAAATGGGAGGCTTAACAAATACGTAATACATGCTAATTTCTAAAAGTAGCTGATGTTTAATTGTTAATTGTGAGCGGATTAATGAGTGACATGTCTTTTCTGCAGTTTACTATACAATAACTCTGAGTAAGTTGAACTTGAATTGTGCAGCAAATTTCTATCGACGAACAATTTAAAGTGTTTTATTCTGTAGCCTTTTTTGATTGGGAAGCAGAAAGTGACATGAAGTAATTGAGTTTGGTCTTGAACAGCTGTGTTCCATAGAATACTGTGCTCTGTGTATCCCAGAGAGGCTGGGCATTTTGTTCTTTTTATTTGTGGGTTCGTTTTTGTGGGGCTTTTTTTGTTATATATTTTTTCTTTTTTGGAGAATACGCATATAATAAAATCTCCCTTGCTTGTTACCACGCTGTTCGCTTTGTGTTTGTCCCGTTTGCTCTGGGCACAGCACAGGCTGTGTCTGTGTTTGTGTCACACTTAACTTGGCTTTCCATGTACTCTGGGCAAGTTACCTGCATTATCTTTAAATCCTAGCATCACCCCTCAAGTTTATCTTCCATTTGCATTTTACAGGTGACAAAATGAAGAAGAGTCTGTCTGTATCTCCATCTGTCCACGTGTCTGAGTTAAAGGCGGGCGCCTTCTCCATGTACCCCTTCTTACAGTGCTAGCGTTACTATACCATCGCAGGGGAGCGCAGGAGGGTAGTGCTCTACTGGAGTTGAAAAACTTGGATGAATCCCCAGTTAGCGTAGCTCAGGGAAGCTCTGCACAGAGCTGCATAGAGAAGAGAGATGCTGGTTCGGGCTCTCCTCCTATGCCTGCAGCTCAACCTTGTGAGGTTAGATACAGTGAGTCAGAGCCAGGAGACCTGAATCCTCAGCTAATGCTGTAAGATGTTGGCCTGGCCAGTCAGGTTACTGTGTGTTTCTCAAAACTAGATGTCACTGTCTTTCCTCTCAGCATCAAACCAGTTTTATGGAAGAAAAGGACTTGGGCGTGGCAGCACACACTCCTAATCCCAATGATTGGAGGGTTTAGGCAGAAGGAACCTAACCACCCAGAAACTGAAGGCCAGCTAGCTGCGTGAGACCGTCTCAAAGAGCAGACAATAAATAAGGTTCTACTAAAGGATAGGAAGCACAGTGCTTTTGAAGCAGCCTAATCCTACTGCTCAGAGAAGGCACCATTCAGCTTGCATTGTCTTTCCAGTGTTTGTGATACATTACCATTTCTCATTGCTGTGCACGTTAGACTGTGTGTTTTCTTGGCTCCTGCTGCAATTGCGTGTCTCTGGGTCCCTGAGATTTGCTTAGCAGTAGGGAAGAAGCTTCTCCTTGTAGGTGAGTAACTCCCTATCGTGACCGTTTCTCCCACAGTAGTCATGGGCGCACGTGGAGAAAGGTGTGTGACACTGAGCCATCCACAGAACATACTGCTCTGGACCTAAGCTGGACACAGCCTGAGCAAGAAATGTAACTTCATTATTTGCGTTCATCCAGGTAGAGGTGTGTGTGTGTGTGTGTGTGTGTGTGTGTGTGTATGTTGGGGTGGGGGAGGTGGATGGGGTGTGTGGATTTCAACAGCAGTGTATTCTAGTTTGTACAGCAGTGTTCTGTTCTTACATCATGAAATTATATTTTCTCATTTCTGACAAGCAGCCTAAAGGAGGACGAATTGGGACTGGAGAGATGGCTCTGCGGTTCAGAAGCGATACTGCTCTTACAGGGGCCTGAGTTGGTTCTTAGCACCCGCATCAGGCTTCTTACAACAGTCTGTAACTCCAGCTTGTAGGGATCCTGTGCCCTCTTTTGGCCTCCCGGTGCCCCTGCGATCAATCGTGCATGCCCGCCTCATCCTCCCCCACACACACATAATTATAAACAAACATTAAGAAATAAAGAGAAGGAAGGGACCTTTTTAGAGAAGGCAGGATCTACCCTGACTCTGGGTTTCGGGGAATGGATCATGATGCGGCAGGCCTAACAGCAGAAGCTTATGGCTTGGCCTGTTACATCTAGGCAATAGACCGGAAGCAGAGAAGTTGGCTGACATTTTTATTTTTAAATGTTCACCATCTTTAGCCATTCGGGAAATACAAATTAAAACTTGGAGATTTCATCTTATGCTAGTCAGAAAACCAAAGGCTAACAAATGCTAGTGTCACTGTGGGAAAGGGGGGAACACTTGTTTCCTGTGGGTGGTAATGTAGCCAGTACAGAAACCAGTATGAAGGGTCCTCAAAACTCTAGAAATAGATTTTAACCTGAGCCAGATATCACATATGCCAGGTGGTTTGTGTTATGATGGTTGTCTTTCCTTTTTTTTTTTTTCTTTTTTTTTTTTAACAGTGCTAGGAACGGAAGCCCAGAACATGCTAAACACATGCTCTATCTCTGAACTATACTCCAGTCTCTTACTGGGTTCTTAAACCAATGCCCTTAAACTTAACGCATGCATGGTAACAAGTAGTGTACACACACATGCCTCTTCTTCTTCATCCATGAAAACTTCCCGAAGGGGGAGCCAGCCTGTCCGTGTCTTCTGGTCCTCTGCCCTGGGAGCCTTTACCCCTTTGCTTTACTAGCTCTTTTAGATGTCATCCCCTTAGTCACAGAACTAAGCATCTCTCTTCCCATTCTTTAAGAGTGCTGAATCTGAAGAAAGCCCTGTTGGTGTAGTTTTCCTCAAGCTGTTGGAGTCAGAGGGATTTGAGAGCAGCTCCCAGAGGTGCGGGGAGGGTTGTCTCAGCAAACCTGTATGGAAACAGTTCTCCTCCCCTCTTTGTTATCGTGGAGGCGGGGTTTCATGTAGTCCAGACTGTCCTTAAACACTCTAGGTTGCCTGACCTTGCACTTGGGAATCCTCCCGCCTCCACCTCCCAGGGCTGGGATTGTTGGCTGGCTGTGTCTCAGGTGATTTGGGGCTTAGTAGTAAGCTTTTTTTGTGCTTTCATTTATTTTCATTCTTAGGGTCCTGTAGACTGACTGATACCTTTTCTCCAGGAGTCCTGCTCAGGCTCCGAGTGACTCCCCAATTGCAAATGAACTGAAAACGTGTGTTTTCAGGGTGTGGTGATATTTATGTATGGAAATGTCATTTAAAAAGCCCATTATTTTGCACACTAACTAAAAAGTAGTAAACTGATAAATGAATCTAGGTGGGTTTGCAGACACAAACCTCACCAGAAAGCCTTCAACTGTTCCTTTAAGAAATATCCCAGTAATAGCCACTTCTTACCGAACAGCTTCTGTCCCATGTTCCAGGTCACTATCTTCATGGTTTTCGTTAGCCCTCTCATCAGTCTCCCTGCTCGTCAGGTGGCTGTCAGCACAGCTGGTGCAGTGTGACACCAATCATTCTGTTCCTTCAGATACCCACTCACAGCCGCCCCTTCCCATGAGACTGTCTAAAATGGTCCCATGTTCCTCCTTATTCTTATCCAACTACACCTTTATCCTTGTCATTGTCTCTCTAACTTGTTAAAAAAGTTTTCACGATTTTTTTTTTTAATTGGCAGAGGAAATGTGTGGATGCCAGGGTACATGTGTGGAGGTCAGAGGATAACATGGCCCCAGGAGTAGGTTCTTTCTCCCTAGCATGTGGGGTCCTAGGGATTAAACTATGGTTTTCGGGCTTAGCCTCAAGTGTCTTCACTGCCAACCCCTCTAACTTGTATTAGTAAGGAATTTGTGGGTAGCCGCATTGTCAGGCTCAGCAAAGGTATTTGGATGGTGCTTCAAGTTTGTGGTTCAGTGGGAGAGCACTTGCCTGGGAAATACAAAGTCCCAAGTTCAAGCCTGAGTAGAAGGGTGTGTGTGTGGAGAGGAACACACTTGCCATTCACCCACCCTTAACCACATTGTACGTTGATCATTAAAGCACCAAGGCACATCTTGTTTAAGATGATAGCGGTGCTTCAATTTGTACAAATCAAATACTCTGTATAAGTGAAACATAAGTCATGTGGATTCTCCCAGGAAGTGAGCCCATATTGGGAAAGTTGGGGTGGTGGTTCCCTTAGAGCCATCATTCCCACCACCCCCTTTCCCTGCCAAACTGCTGGCACACCTGCCGAATGCTGGAAGTCGTAGGAAGATGGAGGTACTGGAGGGATTATGAAGGTGGAACCATGGAGGCTTGCCGAGGTGCTTCTGATCTTCCTAAAACAACAAAGTCTACTTGGGGGTTTCTGCTTGTCATGGGAGTGTTAAGAACTCCGCCCTCAGCCTCATGCTTGTGTGGGTGCTGTACTTCTTAAGCTGTTTACAGAGTTACAGGCCTTCTCCCTATGAAGTGCTGGTATCTGTCTTTTTCCCTTTAAAACTGGACCATCTTCAGTGAACTTGGTGACTCACCAGGCCAACCTTGGTAACTGGGAAAATGGTAAAAGGAATTATACAATTTTGAGGCTAGCTCAGAAAATGCCACAGAGTTCACATCTCTCTTTGGGAAACCAGACAGTTGGAGTTGGCAGCCAGCACAAGCACCCAGCCTTGTGAATGTCCCATCCTGGACATCTAGTGCCCTTGTGCATTCAGGTCATTGCAGATGTGACCAGCAGCATCTGGAACATCACAAAGCAACAGGAACATTCACCGTGGTGGGGCCCTGCTCCCAGATTCCTGACCCACAAAACTGGACAATAAAATGATCTTTTAAAGTCAGAGTGTTAGCGTGTTCTGTCACACAGCAGCAGTGATGTCCCGATCATGGTGCTGCTGTCTCCGGAGTTCCTCACCAGACTAACAGTGTGCAGAGCAAAGAAAAGCTGTGACCACACAATGATAGAACACAGATGAGGGGCTCCTGCAGAGAAGCCAGCTGCTTCTCCATAAACTGAAGCAAACAGGCCAAAGCCCTTGCCATTTTCCCCTTCAGATTTCTTACCTCCTGTCCCATCCCAGGTTTTTCTGTTAACCCTATTGATGCCAGTTTTGAACAAAGCATAGGATAGTCACACTCAGATTATTCTATTGGCTAAATCTTCCATTCTTGCACAGGGAAAGAGTGACCTAACAAATAGGTCATTTGTACAGTGTTCCAGAAAGTAATGAATGGAAGGAAGCAAAGAAAAAAGGGGCAGGCTTCTGGAGATGAGGGCAGATGGTGGGTGTGGGGGGAGGGCAACTTTCTCATCTGAGTGACACATGGACAAAAAGAACTCAGAGGAGAGTGAGGGAGACAGCAAAGCTGGAAACAAGGAAGGAGGTCTGGGGAGGAGAGAATAGCTGCTGCTGGTGCTGCATGTGTGCGTGCGTGCGTGCGTGTGTGTGTATGTGTGTGTGCACACGCACGTGCGCATGTGTGTGATATCTGCTCCCCAGACTGCATGTGGTCAATGACCTATGAATTAATCCCAGCGGAAAAAAGCTGCCATGTGTGTGTTTGTACTCATGCGCGCGTGCACACACACACGCATGTGTGTGGTATCTGCTTCCCAGACTGCATGCGGCCAATGAGCTATGAATTAAGCCCAGCACAAATTTGTAAACTTACTTGAACCATTCAAGCTTTCTCTTCTTTTTTTACAATTTAAAACACTTGGTTACAAAGTTCTCTTGCATGAACTTTGGACACAACAGTGTTGTGATGTGCTGTCAAAGGGCTAGACATGCCTGGGAAAGCAAGGAATCCAGGCCCTCACTGCATGCTGCATGTGTCTGGAGAAAAGCAATGACCTAGAGAGGGACAAGTGAAGGGGTGTCTCTCCAGAGCCTTTGAAAGCTCGGGGTGGGGCGGGGGCAGGGGTGGGGGTTTATCATGCAGGGACATTGCGGGACCCATGACTTTTCCTAAGCGTAGCGGCCTGTTGTGTGTCAGAAGGTCTTGGGTGCCAGACCAACATGATCTGACTCGCACATTGTGAGTAGGTCACTCTGGCAGCTGCTCCACAGTATGTAAGGGGTAAGTGTAGTAACGGAGGGTGCTAAAGAGGCTGTGGGCTGAGTCCAGGATGGGGTGACAGAGGAAACACCAAGGAATCTTGTGTTGGATGTATTTTGATGGAAGCATTTGCATGACTTCCTGATGCCCTGGGTAGAAAGTCTGGGAGAAATTAAGAGTCAAAGACAACTGCAAGGTTTGGCCTGAGAAACATCAAGGTCTGACTTGGAGAAGCCACTGGAGGCAGAGAATAGAGCTGCAGCTTCCAGCCAGTCTGCAGAAACCAGGACCACAGAGACAGGCAGGTCGAGATGGAAGAGTGGTGGACTTAGAAGACTCATGGTTCAGTGGGCCTTTTTAGGAAATGGGGATTAGGCTGATCTGAAGCCCTGGAGACAATTAGGATCTTCTGTTTGTCAGTTTCTTGATGCACACAT
>JAQHUG010000275.1:2238544-2280701 GCA_028555095.1 Dicrostonyx torquatus | reverse complement strand
GTGTTCTTATAGCCCAAGTCTACCTTGGCAATTTATAGGTGTGGGAATAAGTTAACAGTCAGTGTTTCATGGGTAATGCTGGCCATGTGGTAATGTCTGCACGCACAATGCATAGTTATTTTGCACTAATCGTTTGTACTTAGAATGGAGCCAAATGCTGCTGCTTATAAAAGAGTCACCCGGGGTGTTGCTGAAGTTGTTGGTCTAAGTCTGAGCTCAGGTAGTCCTGGCCACCATCCCTACTATCCTAGTTGAAGAGACAAGTAACAGTGAAAAGTAGAGAAAGGGACTTTATTCAGTGTGTCACATTGTGAAGGGCAAGAAATGGGAGTCAAAGCCAGGCATGGTGGCATAGGCATACACAGAGATGTCCATGAGTTTGAGGCCAGCCTGATCTGTAAAATGAGTTCTAGGACAGCCAGAACTGTTTTACACACACACACACACACACACACACACACACACACACACAGGAGGGGGAATCTAGTAACTCCCAAGTACAGCTTTAGTGTACTAATGTGTTTAGATTTAAACAGAGCATGAGAGGTATGCAAAGCTACGCAGTCCTGGCCAAGGTGTGGTCCTAACTGTCAGTCATCCATCATCTCTGCTCCAGTGTGTCTTGCAAGGAAGTCATCAGGTAAGTTGTCAGCATCGTGTGAAGTCTTCCTGGACAACACATTTATTGTTTTGCTGTCATGGAGCTTCACCCCTTTGTACTCTTCCTTATAGGAGAGCCCTTGGGATAGTTTAGTTCTTTAGGGTTCATTGTTTCAACAGCTGGAAAGCACGATTGTCTCTGTAAATCTCTTCACTCCTGCCTGGATGGTGACAAGCCTGAAGGACGTGACAACGCAGGGAGTGGCTTGCTTCGCTGCTTCCTGGACTGAGTTCTTTTGTTGAGTTTGGGGTGCCGCAATAATTAGATTGTTGTTGCTATGATGAAATCCTATAATTAAACTTATGAAAGAATATGTTTTAGAGAATTCATGATAACAGGGACTGCGTGGCATGGTGGTGGGAATAGGAAACCAGCTAATCACATTTTTAGCCTCACACGGGAAGCAGAGAATCAGGAAGCACAGGAATGCTGTAAACCCCCCTTTAACGAATTCAAGTTTCTGTTTGTTTTGTTTTAACTGTTATGTTTCAAATAAATTGTGAAGATCTGGAAATGAGAATTATCGCATATATATTCCAGCCAAGAATCATGGTGCCTATCTTTGTTCCTAGTATTCAAGAAGTCAGAGCAGGAGGATCATGTGTTTCTGTCTCAAGAAAACAAAACAAACACAAAGAGATGTTTGAACTTAGTGGCCTTTCACATCCTTATACACAACTGGAACTATACTTTTTTTTTTTTGAGACAGGGTTTCTCCGTGTATCACCCCTGGCTATCCCGGAATTCTCTTTGTAGACCTGACTGGTCTCGAACTCACAGAGTTCTGCCTGCCTCTGCCTCCTGAGTGTTGGAAATAAAGGCGTGCACCACCACCACCTGGCTTCAAAATTTAAGTTTCTAACTGTGCAATAATGTGTATGCCTGGCATCTGGAAATGTGAGATATATCTATCCCTTTTGGAGTGTAAAACAGTAACAAATTCAAGAGACTAGTGAACAGTTCTGCAGGAAGGGATGCCAGCATAGAGAAAGGACAGGAATGGCTGGTGTGCTTATGTCATGCAGGATTGGTTTTTAAAGCACCAGATGGTGAGAGATTCCTGTGCTCCCATAGGCTGGGCCTTGTCCCCTTCCCAAACTTCAGGACTGGAGAATTATTCATTACTTAGTGAATAATCTGAAGCTTGAGACTGCCTCCCTTTTCTGATTGTGGGCTGTCTTAGATTACCTGTAACTTTCCATTGCTCTGACTTCTCAGACAATCAAGTAGCATCTGCTGCCAGCTAGGGGAGAGGTGCCTGCTGCATCCTGCTCATCTAACTCCAGTGACCTCTAACCTCAGATTGAAAATGAACCATTACAGTCTATTTATTGCAACACGGATCCTTAGAAAAGTTTAAGAAAACATTTGGGTGTTGCCTGCTAATATTAAGCAGATTATAGAGTGTGGATTTGAACCATTCACCCCACAATGGGGAGATAAGAAGAAGAAAGTTTACTTTGCATATTTTCAAAAGGCAGTCGATGAAGACAGCCTTCGGAGAAGTCTAGTGTTCCCTGTGTTTAAGTGTATTAATGAATGACAGCATCCAATTAAGCATCTAAGTGTGTTGAAAATGCAATTGCATATTTACAAACGGTTTTGCTCGTCACGAAGTTTCTTCTGTGCTCCTGCAGTCAGTTCAGATACCGTTGAGTCTCGTGACGTAAACTGTCTGCCTTGTTCTCCTGAGTGCTATGGAGGCTCGAAGTGTGCAGTGATTGATTTGTTTCCACCTCTTACCAGTAGTCAAAACAAGGCACAGCCAGATCCAAAGGTGAGTGGCATTCAGAAGGCAAAATACCATTACAGATGTTTCCTGCTGTTTGCGCCTAGTATCTCGAAATTGAAGTCTACCAGAACATAAAAGACAGCTCACCTGCTTCTAGTAAGTCTTGAAGCGCACCTACATTTCTTCTCCCATCAGGGGCCTTGTGAGAGTTAATTCAGTGAAAATAGACAAATATTCTTCTAGGCATTTCTGGTGAAGTGAAGGAAAATTAGGTGTTATCCAAATTTGGCTGATGAATCTTACTAAAGATTTTAGGGTCAAAGCCTGGGTCCTGGCAGTCCCCGCAAGCTAAACTTGGCCGTCCACCCTCCTCCACAGGCCAATTACAGAGGTGAATAACAGCGAAAAGCAGAGAAAAGGGGTTTGTTCAGTGTGGCCTCATTGGGAAGAGGAAGAACAAATAAAGAGCGACTCCTTCAAGTCCATCTTGGGGTCCTGCCACAAGGCTGTTTTAAATAGAGGGGAAGAGTATATATAATAAACAGTCCATTTATAAATACAGTATTTATATTATATTATAAAATATATTTATATATTATACAATATATGGTATTATAAAATATAGTATTTATAACTAAAATTCCAGTGTGGTTCTGTCCCCCACTGAGCCTTTCTCGTCAATACTGCTCCTCCATGGTGGTCTGCAAGCTGACAGCACAATTGGAGACATCTTCCTGAAAGACAAGTTCCTCTTTAGGCTAGCACCGGGGCTTCAGCCTTCCCCTTCCCCGTCCGCCTGCAGGAGATTCCTGGGGGAAGTTACAATTCCATGTTCTAATGTGGAAGAAGTTTGACCAAGGTTTTCTAGTAACACAACAAAAAAACTTGACTGGAAAGTCAAGACCCTTTCCGGAGAACACTGGTGGCTACATCAGAGAGGCAGGGTGCAGCAGAGTGGTCTCAGCTGCTGCCAAACACCGCTGGTTGGCAGATGCTCGCCATCTGCTAAGCAAATCCTGTCCAGAGGAAAGTGCTGCCTTTGGACTCCCAAGTGATTTACCTCCTAATCACAAAGCTGGTAGGTAAGTCAGGTGCGCAAGAGAGAAATAAACAGCTTTTGAGAGGGCTGAAGATGGCCCGAGATAACTTGGCTCTGGTGTTGCAACATTCTAAGCCCTCCACAATCATTAGTTGTAGTTAGTCAGTCAGCCTTGCAGAAGGATCACCTTGGAGGTACAGCTTTTTCCTGGAAACTTCTGTTCGCACCTAGGTGTTGTTAGTATTATAGGCTGGCCAAACAGCACTGGTCAGAGTTGACCATATTGGGAAAAGGAACAAATAGAGGCCCAGTGACACCCCCTGCCCCAAGCCCTCTCCAGGGTCCTGATGTGAGGTTTAAATAGAGGGCCAGAAGTTTGCATAACTATGAAGACCTAGCTGAGGCGTGGTCCTGCCTATCATTGACTTATTGTCTAGGCTCCAATCCCTCACAGAAGGTAGTCTGACTCGTTCTCAGAACGCATGAAGCCTCTTTGGAAGACAGGCTCTCCTCTGGCACCAATCTTCAGTCAAAACTGCCATGTTTCAGACTTAACTTGTGAAAAGTCAACAAATGCATAGGGAAATTTCAACTTCTTAGGACACTTGTTCGGTCGTCTGATATGAGAGGGGTTTAAACATTCCTTTAAGAGACAAAGCCTGGTCTACAAGAGCTAGTTCCAGGCTCCTCAAAACAAACAAACAAACAAACAAAACCCAAACAAACAAAAATCAATAAAAGAAAAAAAATTTTAAAAACCTTCATTCCAAGCCAGGTGTGGTGGCTCATGACAGTAATCCCAGTACTTGGAGGCAGAGGCAGGTTGATCTCTGTGAGCTCGAGGCCAGCCTGGTCTGTATAGTGAGTGCCTGTATAGTGAGTGCCAGATCAGCCAGGGATTCCCTGTGAGACACTATCTCGAACAAACAAACAAACCAAAAAAAGCAAAAACAACTTGATTCATATTCCTGAACTCAAGGAGTCTTCTCCTACCTGAGCAGTACTGGAATCCTCCATGAAGGGACAAGAGGCACAGACGATGGCTTTGAAGGGGTGGAGGGTGGCACCTGTCATGCCTGTCACCAGAAAACTCCTTGTTGTTCACGTATACTCAGTGACAGCTTGATTATCTTACTGTAGGATGGATTTTTTTTTCCTCAACATGCTGAAGGATTGTCTTTTGGTTTCTCATGTTGAAATAAAGAGCCTAATCCCTTTTGAGTCCTTTGTTTTATTCTTATCCTAGGTCAGTTTCTATTGCTATAATAAAGACCATGACCAAAAGCAACCTGTGGGGGAGGGGATTCATTTTAGCTTACAGTTGAGTCACCATAAAAGGAAGTCAGGGTTTGTACCAGCCATGGTGTCCCGGGTCCTCTCATGTGAATCATTAAATTAAGAAAATGCCACATAGACTTGTGTACAGGCCATTTTGATGGAGGTAACTCCTCAATTGAGATTCCATTTTTCCAGGTGTTCCTAGGTTTGGGTCAAGCTGACAGAACAGAACAAAACAAAACAACAACAACAACAAAACACAAGCATCAACCCAACTAGCAAAATTTTGTTTTATTGTATAATGACTATTAAAAAATTAGGATGTTCTCTTTCCCCTTAGTATTCTGTACCTGCCAAGGGAGTGTGTTCAGATGAATACACTCAGTAGGCACTCGGTGGATCCCCACAGTCTGTCAATTTGTGTCTTTCAGTTCTGGGAAATTTCCCTGAATTATTTCCATTCGTGTTCTCTTTGTTCTCTCTGTTCTTTTGTCTGCAATGGATCATCCAGTTTTCTCATTTCCTGCTTCCCATCACCTTGTCATCGATTCTATTTTCTGGATGGTTTCTTCAGCTCTATGTTACAATTTCCTGTGGAACATTTCATCCTGGCTTTCAGATGTGCAGTTTCCAAGAACTCTCTGTATTCTCTGCAGGTTCAAAGCCCCTTTGCTTTACTGTCCCAGTTGCATAAATGCAAAGCCCATGCTGTCTTCCTGCAGAATCCGAGAGCAACTTCGGCAGCCTCGTCTTTGCTTCTCTCCCCATCAGCCCTCTTAGGATCCCTGCTTGTTTCTGACTGTCACCTGCAGTGTCTGGAGACCACTGGCTATCTGCCTGTACTTCTAAACAGTTCTAAGATGCTAACATCACTGCACTTTGTGGGGACATCTGGCTGGGCTGCTTCCAGGGGCATCTCTCCGTGGTCCTAGTCTGTGAATCTAGAGTTTCCCAAAGTCTGTCTGGGGCTGAGTTAGTGATGGGCATCAGAAAGTGGCACCTCACATTTCCTGATACGGAAATGTACAGAATCTCTGTTTTCTCGTCTCTAGACAGAAAAGAGAGTTGGTAGGGCCAATCGCTGCTCATCTATTGTAGCCAACTCCACCGACACCAGCTGCTACGGGGGTTAGAGGACAGTATCCATATTCCTGTGCCGCAGAGCAAAGAAGAAGAGAGACACATACATAGCAGCTATTAAAGAGA
Organism: Dicrostonyx torquatus; assembly: GCA_028555095.1. Taxonomy (NCBI): domain Eukaryota; kingdom Metazoa; phylum Chordata; class Mammalia; order Rodentia; family Cricetidae; genus Dicrostonyx; species Dicrostonyx torquatus. The sequence goes on along the minus strand of JAQHUG010000275.1, from coordinate 2,274,785 downwards.
GAGTTGAAGACAGAGTGCATGTCCCGGGCTTTACACAGGCCTCATTCACTCTCCGCCCATTCTGTTGCCCACTTTGTAACCTCACCTCTACCCTAGTCCCTGCAGGTACCTCCAGCTCAGACTCCTGAGCCCTCTAGGGCTTCTGCTGGTAGGTGTAATTGGTTTTGTCTCCCTCTGATCGAGGATGTCAGCTAAATGTGGTCACACCAGCTGTCCTTTTATATAAAAATATGCTTTTATTTGTTTTAAGATTAATTTTTAAATAGTAACTTTACATACAAAACAATAGGTTCTGTTATAACATCGCCATACTTGTATGTCATTGTGGTCTGTTCATATTTCATACTTAGAGAGTAAAATGTTTTGTTATTTATAAGACCCCTTTAGAAATTTTAGAAAAACGTCAGGAGGAGCTGTGTGAAGGAAAATGGATATTTGGGCTGCTTTGCTTACACGCATCCCTGGGAATGCATTAACGGTACAGATAGAAGACTGTGAGCTGGAAAGGAGTCTGCCAAAGAGACTTTAGAAATGCAAATTTAAGCGACAGTCTTTTATTTTTAATTTCTAACTTTTTTTTTTCATGAGTTCCTTGTAAACATAGTCTTAGAAAAGCTTCAATGAGAATGTTCCTTTGCAGTTTACTGTATTTGCATAATAATAAATTTGAAATTGTCTGCCGCCATAGCATTGCTTTTTATGTCCCAAGAATAAAGGAACAGATAGTATGCATCTTCTCGTGTGCTGCTTTTTTATTCAGAGCTTGGGCTTCAGCAGGGGCAGAGTTAGGACATTCATCTGGATGCATGAATGTGGTCCATGTTCTATAGTCTTCTTACTCTTTTCTCTTTGCAATTCCTCTATTTGGTTTTAGGCAATTCATTAAAAAGAAAAAGAAAAAAACCAAACACTGAGCTGAAGTAATCTCTATTCAGAGCACAGGCCACCAGCCTCTGATTGTAGGTTTTGTTCATTTGAGCCCAGGTCTGTCTGGACACAAAGTTGCGCAAATATCTCCTGTCAGCCCACAAGCTGAGGCTGTGTTTGAGGTCAGGCCTGTGTGGCTGGGTGCCTAGGTAGGCACTGTTTCTCCCCTCAATGCTGCTGCCACCCCGGCAATTTTGATTGCCTTGATATTACCGCTTCTTTTACATGAGGCCCAGTGTCGGGTTACCCGAGTCCAGAGTTGAATGGGATGAGGTCGGGGATTGCTCTTATGGCTTGTCATTCTTTTCCAGTTCTGTGCTGGATTACTTACTTGGACTGTTTAACCCTTTCATGGAAGCTCTGAGTCAGCAATTATTCTTATTCCCGTTTCACAGGTAGCAAAGCATTCCTCAAATTCTCCCCATTCTGACTCCAAAATACATTCTCCTATTCTGTTTGGGGATTCCGGGATGGAGAATTATCTGAGAAGTCTTAAGGAGCACCTGGAGGTTGGCATAGGGTAGAAATAGCTTGAGCCTGAGTTTTGGCTTCAGATTCAACTCTTTAAAGTGTCGCTGGCTATGTTAACATTTATGTTATGCACCCACTGTGGACACTGGCCATTCTTATCACCTGCAGGATGGGAACACAATGAGGAAGAAAACATGTAGAGTAGCTTTAGCTAGCTTCGAATCTGTTAAAGAGAACGTGTACTAGTTTCCCTTTCCTCGTCCCCCCACCCCCGCCTCAGAAGTGACAGAGATGGCTTGAGACTTGCAGTTGCATTGGGAAGGAGAGATGGAAGAAAACAGAGCCTAAAATGGGAGAGTGGGAGCCAAACTCACTCTGTGTATGTGTCCCTGAGGGCAGTGAGATGTACGGCCTGGCCCCATCTGAATTCCTTGTTCATGACCTAGGAAGGGCACAGGATGTGCTCACCTGGGGTCACCTGTAAGCAGTGCCATGCATGAGTTCTGAGACCCAGCCCTTGGGAGTCCTGTTATCTAGTGTCTTGTGAGGGCCCACATGAAGACTGAACAAGACTGAGGTTTGAAAGAGGCTGCTCTCCAAGTGTAGTCAAGAGTGCACAGTGGGGGGACTGGAGAGATGGCTCAGTGGTTAAGAGCATTGCCTGCTCTTCCAAAGGTCCTGAGTTCAATTCCCGGCAACCACATGGTGGCTCACAACCATCTGTAATGAGGTCTCGTGCCCTCTTCTGGCCTGCAGACATACATGCAGACAGAATATTGTATACATAATAAATAAATAAAAAAAAGTGCACAGTGGGAGAGAGACCCTCCAAGGACAGTGGAGAGACATTGGAGCTGTGAGCTGAGAACTTTCAGGGCCGAGAAACCATAGCAAGGTGCCAGAGCCATCTGGAGCCTTTCCTCAGAAGGGTCTCGGTGTGAGTTTCATCTCGGTCCAGTCAGAATGCGCCCACTGAGTCCTCATGCTGTAGCTTATATAGCACTGGGGAAGAAGTGGGAGTGCGCAAAGACTGGGGTTCTGGTTGACTCCCCAGAGCACCGTGTCTTCTCATCACCTGGCTGTCAGTTTGGGAGAAACCTTACCTGCAGAGAAAGCTGTAGCAAAGGTGCAATGAGCGGTGCTTTCAGTGTTGCCTGCCACACGTAACCTCTGAGGAGACCTTGTCTACTTTTCTGTGCCAGACTGTGACAGACCAAAGGCATTTCTCCAATAGGATCAGGGCTTTGCTCCTCCACAGCTAGTCAAGGCAAGAACAGTACTGAGTGGAGCACAGATTGGGTTTCCAGTCCTGAGGGATGGAGTTTGAGAAGCCCACATTACCCCTCAGGGCTTCATCTTTGAATCTTTCTTCTCCGATTCCCTGCAGATCTTTCTTCGTAGGCCTTTTCGTTTGCGGACAGCCTGCGCTGTAATTGGAGCGACCCAGCCTCACAGCCAGGACCGCACAGGATTGCGGGCTTGGAGAAACTGCGGTGATGAGGTCTGAAAATAATGAAATGTAAAGCTGAGGCTTGCATCAGATGTCCCCAGGAGATCACTGAATCCTGCTCCTCAGATTTGGAAAGGTGCCACACACACACACACACACACACACACACACACACACACACACACGAGTCAGTGAAGGTGTTTTTGAGTAGCCCTGGTGCATAAAGAATATTTTCCCCCATAGAATGCTTTACTTGCTTTAGATTAAAAAGTGGGCTGGGGAGTAGGGGAAGAGAAAGGAAGGGAAGTGAGGGAGAAAAAAAAAAACAACAAAGAAAAATAGATTCTTACTGGCAGCTATTACTCATAATGGACACTAGATGTCCCCACTACCATGTTTTGACCTAAAAGCCTTGGTCTTTAATTCTCCCAAGACTTAGAACCCAGTTTTTAAAGTTGAAAGACTAAATCAGAACACAGTTCTTCACTGCCCTGGGTTTCATTTGATCAGACATCCAACTCTAAGCTAATATCCAGCTGGCATTTTGCCTGGAAGCGTGGGTGTGAAGCAGGGCCATCCAGGGCAGTGTTGAGCCATGACTGGATGGCAGCAAGGGAAAATGCAGGGCACTCCCAATAACCACCTCCCAAGAGAAGAGGATTCCGCGTGCTGCATTTGAGAATGGGCTGCGGTCCTGCTCGCAAGGGCTGGGACCTTTTGTTTTTAATTCGCAAATGAATTCAAAGAGAAATGGTAGGAGAGAGTGGGCCAAGTAATCAGTTCATAAGTGCTGTTCAGAAAGGAAAATAAGAAGCTCATTTCCGGGCGGTGGTGGTGCACGCCTTTAATCCCAGCACTCAGGAGGCAGAGGCAGGCGGATCTCTGTGAATTCAAGACCAGCCTGGTCTACAAGAGCTAGTTCCAGGACAGGCTCCAAAACTACAGAGAAACCGTCTCAAAAATCAGTACAAAACAAAACGAAAAAGAAGTTCGTTTCCTAGAAAACCCCAGCTTCTTACCAGAATCCATAAGGCTGGGCTCACTGGGACCAAGGTCTTGTAGCACTTGCCGCCTTCCCTGCTCCAGCCCTCCCTGTCATCTTCATCAAGGTACTCCCTCCCAAGACCCCACCTGGCTGGCCCCCTTCAGATTTTAGGTTAAATGTTTCTTCAGAATCTCTTCATGAATTCCCAGTCAAGAATGTTTCCCATTATTCCCTGTCCCCGCCCCTGGCAGTGTCAATTCTGGACCTTACCAGCCTTCCAGATAGGCTATGTCTGCTGTGTAATGCCTGCCTATTGGCTCCAACACTAGATTATACATACGTGTAAGGCGGAAGGACCAGCCCCATTCCATACCTGTGCATATGTGTCTTGCACCATGTTAGACCAGAGAAGGAACCAGAGAGAACTTCAGCAGGTTCAGAAAGGTATTAAATAATGGTGGGTGGATTCCTATGAGCAAGGAAACCACCTCTAGTAGTCTCATAATCAATTGTTAATTAACTAATAAGTAATCCAAGGCTTGCAGTCATATTAAAAATGGAGCATATTAATTAATGCAAATTCTTTATACTCCTTAATATGTAAGAGTGAAATATATCCTCTGCCTGGAATCTGGTATTTTCAGCCCAGGGACTGACTGGAAGCAAGTGGCTGAGTGTTTGGGACAGCGTGAACTGAAAACTAGTTCACACTGGTGCTTGTTGAATCAAGAGACACTTGCTAGTGCAAGACCGAGCTTCTCCCACGGTGGTTCCAAGCAGAGCTGTTAACTTTTGTATTCAGTGTACTAGACACGGGCACCTTAGCAGGGACTTTCCAGGAATATTGTGGTTACTTCTCACGGCGACACTGAGTCAGCCACTGCTATTGCCTCCAGGTACAGATAAGGAAGCTAGGGCAGAGCCAACACACAGCGAGACAAAACCGAAACCCCAGCTTTGCTGTCATCCATGGCCACTGCCACCTCTTTGGAAGCCTTTGGACTGACTGTACCTGTGTTCTACTGGGACAGTTGACAGGGTGGTGAAGACGTGAAGTGTCCCCTCAATGATCCTCCACAGAACAAAGTTTGAGGCCTACTGGTTCTGGGAAGAGAGGCCTGGGATCTCATGGAATCTCCTCAGCCTTAGCAGGGTGTTTGAGCTCCAGGTTGTAGTCAGGGAGACTCTTACCGATGCATGAGTTCTCAACTCCTTGCCTCAAGATGTAGAAAGAAGTATGGATATGGATATAGTGTGCAGGACTGGAATCTAAAGAATCTCTCTAGAATTGTCCCACAAGGGACTGGAGGTATGCTCTTGAGGCATAGCATTTGCGTGTGAAGGCCTGGAGTCAATCCACAAGATAAACAAAGTTCCACTGCCTAGGATCTCTCCCACTGACACCAAAGGTGTGTGTGACGATTGCTGCGTTGGATGTTCCTCAAAGACAAATGTATTAAAGGCACAGGACACAGGGTGTGTCTATTAGGAGGAACTACAACACTGGAGGAATGCCTTTGGGAGGGATTGTGGGACCCAGACTCCTTCAGTTTTGCTCATACTCTGTGTTACTCATGTCCACTGTGATGTACCCTCTCCTCAGAGGTCCAAATCGATGGGGCCACTGGATCGTAGACTAGAACCTTCAAGGCAGTAAGCGAAAATAAACCTCATTTCTATGTAAATTATTTGCTTCTGCTTTCGTGTGCGTGTGTGTGTGTCTGGTTTTGTTTTGAGATATGGTCACACCATGTAACCTAGGCCCTTTTAAATTTGCCATCCTCCTGCCTCAGCTTCCAGAGCATTGAATTACAGATGTGAGCTGTCATACCCAACCTATCAGAAGACTTTTGTTGCTGTCCATATGTTTGCTTGAGATAGGTTCCGACATGCTTGCCCAGGCTGTCTGTCCTCGATCGGACTACAAGGCACAGTCTGGATTTGAGTTTATGACTGTCCTCCTGCTTCGGCTTCCACGGTGCTGGGATTATGGACATGTGTTTGACCATTCTGAGTCTCAGTTCCCCCAACTATAAGAGGGATAGAGTTGTACACAGAAATGTGTGATGGTCTCAACTCTGTAATGCGTAGTGTGAGAGGAACAGGGGGAGGCGAAGGATGTGGTTAAGCAAGGACTCTTCTTCATCAACCTCACACTAATGGCTGTCTGCTATTGGTAGTAACGGCTGTAATTACTAAGTACCGACTAGTTAATGCTGCCAGCATCTTCAGACACGTAGGAGTTATTATGTCTATTTTGCGTATGAGGAGACTCTCCGGGCTGGTCAGAGAGACTGAATGGTCATTGCAGCCCCCTGGCTACCTCTCCTCCTGTGAGGCCAGCTCAGCGCTAGGACACATCTGTGGCACTCCATTGTCTTGGACAGGGATTTGTTCTCAACCTTTCCCCTGTCCCAAGTCACTTGAGGCTATGTGTTCTGCCCTTCTTCCAACTCTGTTCCAGATGTTGAACTACTGCCCTGAGGTTCAGTCCATTGTCTATCACATGAATTTACTCAGTGACTCTCCCCTCCGAGCTTGGCCTTCAGAATGCAACAAGATCGCCAGGGAAATTGATTTTAAAGCTTCCGAAACAAAGAGTGTTCCCGGGACTGACAGTTCTGCTTGCTGTCGAATTTAAGTGTGACCAGCCTGTTACAGAGGCACATGCCTGTAATCCCAGCTACTTGAACTGAAGCTGATGCAGAGGGACTGTGAATTTGAAGCCAGCATGGGCCACAAGACTTTGTGTCAGAACAAACAAACAAACAAACAAACAAACAAACAAAAAACATTCCACAGCAGCGTGACAATGTAAGATGCCAATCTGGCAGCAAGGTTGAGGTCAAACTTAAGGCCTTTATGTATGTATGAGGCTCTCTCCCCTGCATACTCCTAGGTCTGGCCCCAACATCTTTTATGCCTTCGGAGACTCATACAACTTTGAACTGTAGTCTTTACAACTGCCCAGTAGCTAAGAGACTTTTTAGAGGGTGGCACTTGTTTGGCTATTCACAATCCCAAAGTAAGATGCCTGTGGGGGAGGAGGGCGTGGTAACAGATTTCTGAGCAGAGTAGGATCTAGGGAGGATCTAGTAAGACCAGTACACCAGCACCGACTTGACAAATCGAAGGTGACTCTCCCACACAAATATGCTCCCCTGCCCTCGGAGGCTCCACGTTTCAGCACTCGTGACCCCGGCGTGGTGCATTTTTCTCTGTGGTTTTCAGCCAGCTGATTCCTAAGATGCACGCGCACACAGCTTGGTGTGTTCCTATCCGTGCAGTGGTGATAACCGTCAGCATGCATGCCTGAGGTAGCTGGTGCTTAAGGAGACTAAGCAGATGAGGAAGTCGGTAGCCGCTTCTCAGGAGGCCTCCTTATCTTCAGTTTAGTTAGCCTTTAACCAGGCTCTCACGGTGGCCTCTGCTCTAAAGCGAAGGCCTGTTTATTTCCCAACAAGTCCTGTTTGATGGCTCCAGGTGAGTCTATTTGCAGATTCCAAAGATTGTTGCTAAGACTTCATTAGGCTTCAGGAATGGCCAGGAGACAGAGATATCTATCTGCCTTTGGCTATGCTCTCTTTCTTGGCCAAAGACAAATATTTATAGTGGGATAAAATATCGCCAGTATATAGGTATCAGCTAGAATAAAATACCACTAAACCTCTAATGCAAAGATAAAGTTAGCCATAGGATTATTGTGCTATTGTTTAATAATGTCTCATTCTTACTGGTCTACAATGTCTACACTTAGAAAATGTGGGAAGCCAGGCCACTCTCAGAGGTAGGTGCGCATGAAGCTACGTTTTCAGAGAGCTGGCGTTGTCTGCCATGGAGAAAGATCACTTATAAATGATCTGTCTTGATTCCCCTCACCCCCGCCCTGAAACGCATCCACCATGGCGAACTGCTGGATGATGACCAACCTGTGGCATCTGTCTTACTGACTGCCACGTTCCTTGAGGACCCAGCTAGTCCTCCCTATAGCTCTAGCTCTGGGGTTTGCACCCCATTTCCTGTAAACCCAGATTGCAGGGAAATCATACTATAAATGTGCTCATACACTCATGTAAAAGGGAAGCCTGCTAAAGAGTTTGTGTGCTACCTTCCCTGCGATTAATTTCTAGGGACAGTACAAACATAACTCAAGCTCCGTAGGATGCTATAAACCTGTGGGGTGGGCATGTGAGTGTGTGTGCGTGTGCACATAAACACGCGTGTTTAGACATGACATTATACATATATGATGAATCTCTGTTCCCAGCTGAATACCAGGTGCTTCTCAGATTTTAAAGCTACATCTAGGGCTGGAGAGATGGCTCAGTGGTTAAGAGCATTGACTGCTCTTCCAGAGGTCCTGAGTTTAATTCCCAGCAACCATATGGTGGCTCACAACCATCTGTAATGAGATCTGGTACCAACTTCTGTTTGCAGGGACACATGCAGGCAGAACATTGTATACATAATAAATGAATAAATCTTTAAAAAAAAGATACATCTAAATTTTCACAAGTTATATGCATAGTTTGAATAGTTCCTCCTACCTTTGCCCCATGGCCAAATATCTTCTCAAATTGACCTTTAAGCACAGCTTTGTTCCAGCTATACTAACCCCTAACTTACTCCCCCACTCTTTCCAGGTTTATTTTGACTCAGCATCCTTCTGTACATCCTGCTTGTCTAATTACTTGACTTGCCTTCATGTCCTTTAAAGACCCAAACATACACTATCTGCTTTGGAACACCCATTATTCTGTTGCTGTCCGAGGCTCAAAATTAACCCAAGCAGGCACAGGAGGTTACCGCAAGGCAAGATTTAATGCAGGGCAGCACAAAGAAGGGAAAAGGAGGAGGGGGCTTGTTGTAAGTTATGGGGGAGAGGTGCATGTTGTGTTCCCCAGCCACCAGCCACTGGCCCACTCAGCCGCTGGCCACCTGCACCCGAAATAACCACAGGAGAACTGTATTAATTCAAATACTGCCTTGCCCATTATCTCTAGCCTTTTCTTGGCTACCTCTCACATCTAAACTAACCCATTATAAAAGTCTGTATGTCACCACAAGGTGGTGATCTTACCGGACTGTTCTAAGATATATCCATCTGCGGCAGGAGCTTCATGGAGACTGGCTCTGACCCAGTGTCCTCTTTTCTTTTCCCCGCCTATCTAAGTCCTGCCCTATCAAATGGCCCAGGCAGCTTTTTTATTTAACCAATCAAAGCACAGAAATACAGATGAACCCTCCTTCAGGTGCTGATCAGTCAGGGCCGCAGAACAGATTCGGAGCTAAACTGTGACCCCGAAGAACGCCAGTTGCAGCAAGTATTAAAGCACAAAAGTCATAAACATTTGTTGCCAAGCTACAGTTACAATTTTCACCAATCAGAATTCAAAGATTAGGGGCTTTCCTTAAGTGTTCATCATTGTCAATCAACATATAATTGCAAACTTTTCAGTCGATTCACTTGTTCTTTCTGTTGTGAGGAACAACCATGGCGTTTCTAGGGAACTAAAGCTGCATAATAACTATTTCTATGGTTTGTGGTTCTGGAACGTTCTCAGCTCCCCTAGGGCTTGGGAACCCAAACTTTATTTTATCCTGTAGGTAGTAGAATGGAGTCTGATGTCAAAAGGTGGTTTTTGTTTTTTGTTTTTTTTGGCTGTTTCCAACAACCTACCTTCCTGCACATGCCATGAAGGGGAAGGTAGGAGTAGATTAGAGATCCAGCTGGAGCTTAATGTGGCTTAAAGGTTTGCATGGTAAGAAGAGCTTTAACAAAGGCAAAGGGTCAGAGAGAGGAAGCAGAAGGAGTCAGTGCCAGCTGGAGAATGGTGCTTCCTAGAAGGAGCAGGAAGCAGCTCAGACGGAATGAAATGAAGAGTGGGTGTTGCCCATCGAGGAGGGATGGGCACAGAACGGGAGACCTCATGGGAGAGGGTTGAGCGGAATGCCAGGATGCAAAGGTGAAGCCTTGTAGAGGGGAGCAGAATGAGGGTGTCTGTCAGAAGTTAAGACGAGGCCAAAGATATCTTGTTTTCAGAAGATAAGAGGATTGCTGTGTGTTTGAACAATGCCCAGACAGGGGAAATGATGAAAGTGGAAACTACCTAGTTAGATCATTGTCTACGTGAGGGAGAGAGCAACACTACTCTCTGGGGTGGGGGTGGGGGCTCATGCAGATGGTTCTTTATTATTGTGATAGGGACAGCAGGTGAAAGATCAGAGGACTAGGACTGTGGCAGGGCGGGTTGGGGTGTTTGGTGACTTAGGAACTAGGAGGTGCTCTTTGATTGCTTCTGTTTTCTCAAAAAGATGTGAAGAAGGAAGGAAGATGAGGAGATACTGAAGCAGTCCTTCAAAGGAGGGAGAATCGGAGAAGGAGTGAGGTTGTCAGGGAGCCTCAGGTCACTGAGTTTCAAGATCAGGAACTTAAGGTGAGTCCCCACGAACACTGGGAACAATTTCCTTACTTCTGAAAACATAGACTCCAGGAATTATATAGCTTTTTCAGTTTATAGTATTTGCACATAGCATTTCTAAAACTGGGATTAATCTCTGTGCTGAGTAATAAAACAGATATGAAAAGTCCAAGAATGGACTATTTTATATCCTTTAAATATTATTTTTCAAACTAGATATTGACCACAGGAAATTCTCATGATGAAAATGAAATGAAAAAAAAAAAGATCCATTATAATCCTCTTTCCAAAGCCCCCACAGCACTTTTCAGTGAAATCATTCAAAACTTGTAGCCAGGGCTCCATGTCTTTCCTCACCCATCATTCCTTCTGTCCCATTATGTTCATCTTGCCACGCTACATCAAACAGAATGATTGCTAAATAATAATTTAGCAGGACTTCAAAACCTCATTCCTGCAGGTTTTCTGTCATGTGAGCTTCTGATAGCTTCCTTTTGCTTTATTTCCTATTCTGGGTCACAGATGACATGTCTCTGCCTCCAGGGAACATTTTCTGACCAGTTCTTGTCCAGAATCAATTGGTAACAAGCAATATACCAAACTGGTTCTAGTAACCAAAAAGTTCGGGGCTTGAACCGGGCCTCAAGAAATGTCAATGGGGGCTTGATCACGTATCTACCAGTCAACCCAATATTCTTTATTATAAAATACATCTTGCTTACTCTTTATCAGTGACATATATATATATATGTATATATATATATGTATAATGTATCTTGATCATCTACACCCCAGATTTCCCCTGCTCTCCCCAGTCACTCCTAACACAAACCTCCACTATCATGTACTTTCCTTTCTTCAGATTGAATTTAATTCAGTATTTCCATCTCTGTTGAATTCTTCTGTCATATCTTGCATGACCTTCCTTTTTTCATCCAGCTGTTTGTGTCCTCAATCAGGAGCTTATTTTCTTCTCTGGTTTCTTTAAACATACTTATAATCTTTTTGCATTCTTTATCAGGGATTTTAGCTAACCCATTCTATAGATGCTATTCTGTGGGATTAGTAATTTTCGGAGGAGTCTTTGTTTTCCATGCATCTCCTGGTACAGTACTGCATTGGTGTTTGTACACCTGTTGATAGTTCTATGCCAATCTACCTGGCCTAATATTCTTGATGGCGGCTCCTTTGAGAAGGGAATTCTTCCTCTATTTTAAAAACCACAGCAACACCAGCTTTTCCCTTCATACGCAACATTATTTTTCAGTGTCACAGTGATTGAACAAACGTTTATTGGACATCTGCTCTACAACTGCGCTGGGTGCTGAATACAAAAACAAAGTAGAAGGAGGAGACATGATCCCTTTCAAAGTAAGTGTTCAGAGACAGCAAGATGACTCAGGGGATAAAGAAACTTCCTGCCACCTGGAAACAACCTAGATGCCCCTCAATGGAAGAATGGATTCAGAAAGTATGAAATATATACACATTAGAATACTACTCAGCGGAAAAAACAATGACATGTCATCTTGAATTTTGCATGCAAATGGATGGAAATAGAAAACTCTATCCTTAGTGAGATATCCCAAACCCAAAAAGATGAGTATGGTATGTACTCACTCATTAGTGGACCTTAGCCATTAACAAAGGACATTAAGCTTATAGCTCACAAGCCTGCAGAAGCCAAATAGCAAGGTGAACCCAAAGAAAAACATATATAGATTTTCTTGGAAGTCGGAAGGCAAACAAGATCGTCAGACAAAAGTTGGAAGCACGGGAATGGGGATGGGGGTGGAGGTAGGGATTGGGGGAGGGGGTAGGTGAAAGGGAGGGTGTAGAAGGGAGAAAGGAAGAACTGGGGAGAGCCTGGGGTTGTGGGAGGGTGGAGATCGAGGAGGGTGGATATTGCAGAATGGAATAAGATATCTACATTAACAGGAGTCATTCTAAGATTGGCAAGAGACTTGTCTCTAGAGGGGATCCCAGGTATTCACAGGGATCTCCCAGCTAGGTACTTGGGCAGCAGAGGAGTGGGTGCCTGAACTGAACTTGCCCCATAGTTACTTTGTTGAATATCTTAATCGTCACCATAGAAATTTCGCATGATGGATGGAGATAGAGCCAGAGACCCACATTCACATCAGAACAAGGGACTGAGCTACCAAGGTCCATTGGAAGAGCAGAAGGAGGGAGAAGATGAGCAAGGAAGTCAGGACCGTGAGGGACTGGCCCACCGACAGAGACAGTGTGCTTGATCTATTGGGAGCTCATCGAATCCAGCTGGACCAAGACTGAATGAGCATATGACCTAACTGAGTAGCTGCATGTATCTTCCAGTTTTACACAGACCCTCTAAAGTCTTCTAACTGAACAGTCTCTGAACATGTTCTCTAAAAACGTATTGGGTAGGGTTTTCCACTTAGAACAACTGTCTTGCTGTGTGAAGTCAAGACAGTCCCAAAAGCACATAAGGCCAGAAACGTTGGCCGGATGAATTCCATGATACCACAAAGGGACTTCTGTAGATGCTGATTGCCTGTGACATTAATAGGAGGCCAGAGAAGAAAGAACAGCAGGGCTGGGGCCCAGTTGAACATGCTTACTGCTGCAGGAGCTGCATCAGCTGCCTTTGAAGTTGCCTTTTCCTTCGCTTCTCTTGCTGTTTAGCTTAATGGCCCTCGGTTTCTAAAACTTTGATTTATTGACCCTTATTTTGTTTCATTGTCACTCTCTACATTGTTTGTCTCTTCTGACTATAAACTCAGGGCTGATCTATTGTGCGCTCTCTCATGATTGAAACTCCTAAAGTAGGTGTCTAAAGTCCTGTCAAGGTGTTGAATCACATGCACAAGCCAAAAAAATAACCTCAGCTAAAACATATAACACAATAGCTTCAGGCTCATACAGCAGATTGTGAACTCCAAAGCCCCGTAGGGGCCTGACTAGGGACTCATGTGGCAGCAGAACATCTCTAGCTACTAGGACTTCGAGTCTTTCCTAAGTGAACCTGACAGTTGATGGTCTTGATATAGAACCAGGACTTAAAATGGGAGCAAGGCCAGCTAGAACACTGGAACTCAGGAGGTAGAGGCAGGGGGCTGAGTTCAAGGCCTGCCTGAACCGCAGAGTCAGTTTAAAGTAGTCCTGAACTAACCAGTGTCCTGGTGAGGTCTCTATTGCTGTGATGAGTACCATCATCAAAAGCAACTCGGGGAGGCAAGGGTTTATTTGACTCATAGGCTACAGTCTATTATTAGGGGCAGGAACTCAGGAAAGAAATTTTGTAGTTGTGGGTTTTATTTGTTGTTTTTGTTTACTTTTGTGGGGGCCTACCACCCAGCTCCCAAAAATACATGGACACTTATTCTTATTTATGAATATTCTTGACCTTAATTTGACTTGTTTCTAGCTGGTTTTTCTAACTTAAATTATCCCCTTACTCTTTAACTTTGGCTCGCTTCTGGGCATTTACCTTTCTTTATTCTGTATATCTATTTTTTTTGTTTTTACTCTCTGGCTTGCTGGGTGACTGGGTGGCTGGCCCCTGACAACCTCTGCTCCTTTCTCCTTTTCTCGCTCCTCACTCTTCCCTAGATTTCTCCTGCTATTAATTCTCTCTGCATGACAGTCCTGCCTATTTATTGCTACTGCCTAGCTATTGGAAATTCAGCTCTTTAGACGCCCAATCATGTGTTTTAGGCAGGCAAAGTAACATAGCTTTACAGAGTTAAGCAAATTCAACATAAAAGAATGCAACACATCTTCGCATCATTAAACAAATGTTCTACAGCATAAACCAATGTACATCTTAAAATAATATTCCACAGCAAAACTTGGAGGCAGGAACTGGGAGAGGCCATGGAGTGGTACTTCTTCCCAGCTTGCACTTCCTAGCTTGCTCATTTGGGTTTCTTATACATACCAGGACCTTGTGACCAGGGATGGCATCATCTCCCGTGGGCTGGGCCTGTACTCATCAATCATCAGTCAAGAAAACACCCCATAGACTTGTCTATGGGTCACTCTGATGGGTGCATCTACTCAGATGAGGCTCCCCTTTCCCAAATGACCCTACCCTGTGTCAAGCTGACAAAAAAAAAAAAAAAAAAACTAACTAGGACACTAAGTTGTTAGGTCTCAAACCCTGGACAAGTGGCTAACTGAGGTACCTATTTAATATATCAAAGCAGACCTGCCTGCCAGGTTCTCCCAGCATCTCCCAGTCCCTATCTGTGACAGGGTCCTTCTTGAATTACTGGGTGCCAGCGAGAATGGATCACGAAACACACAACGAAACCCACTTTAAAAGTTTATTAAGAGAGAGAAAGACACATGCACAGGCCTGAGGAAGTTGGTTCAGGGAGAGAGCGTGGAGCAGGTGTGTCCAGCTTTTAAAGGCTGCCTAAGGCATGCATGTGCACAGGGGTTTAGGCATGCATATAAGGACTTATTATGTTGCTGCGTCATATGTAGGTGATGCGACCATGCTGCAGTAGGTCATGTAGGGCTTGAGGACCCTGGGTGGCTGTGTAAATTGCCTGAGAGCTTGTTGGCACATGCACAGCCCTGGAACCCGGAAGTGCCAGCCAAAGCACTGGGTGATGTAAAAGGACAGCTGAGGATTTAGCTCAGGGTATGAGCTCTTGTTAGCATGAGTGAGGACCTGGAACCCTAGTACTAGAAGGAAGAGGGAGGGAGAAAAGACGGTGTAGGAAGGTCAGACTGAAACTGTAAGTTACTGTGCGTGGTGGCCTGTCACCCAAGAGCACACTGTCCGTCCCCGATTGCCGAGTGCATCTCATGATTGCCTTCTCATGCCTTTATCCCCTGTTCACTTTGGTCTCTTACTAGCTGAACCAGCAGCTTTGGCCTTGCCCTTTAGAACCTCAGACATTCATATGTACATTTCTCACTCTGATGGCTGGTGAAATAACCTATATGAAGCCCACTGCAGGCCTTCCTCGTAGGGTAACTCTGTAAGCTGTGAGAATGTGGAGGGAGGCCCTTTAGATAGCAGAAGCCCAAGACAGTGTCCACTGCCCATCCCAGCAGACGCAGAAGGAAGGCAAAGAGTGCAACTCACTTCTAAGTTAATTTCTAATCCCACCCTTTCCAACATGGGCCACACATTCAGGGAACTTTCCCCTGTTTGAGTATTTGGCTTAAGTCTTAACTCACTGAGGTTTCTTTAGCTTTGAAGCTCTTTTGCAATTCTACCTCTTTCCCACTATAGATAAAGCCTTCCAAAACAGGAAGCACGGGATGCTTTGCGATGGGCTCAGGAAGGGCACACTCAGAACTGTGCCCTACACTGGAATGAGCCGCAGTGGAAGCTAAGTGAAGACAAAGCCAACAGGGTGCGCAGTGCAGGAATTTAGAAAGCAAACGTTCTGAAGTTCTTTTTTGTTCTTTTTCAGCAGGCAAAACACCACAGGCGGGTGTTTAACTGTTGTCAAATCATCCTCTTCCATGGCCCAGCGGGTGTCATGACATCAACTTGAAAAGGGTTGTCAGAGTACACAGCAACTGGAACCCTGGAGGCAGAGGGCTCTGTGGGAACTTGAGGCTGCTGCCTCATGAGTGCCTTTAGCTTGGTCCCCATGTTCCTCCCTGTCCCTCCGATCTCCTTGGCACTGCATTTCAAACACAGAGGCTGACTTTGGGATCAGTCTGGGGCAAATCTTTCTCTTCCATGCTCTGACTTCTTTGTCAGAACCTTCACC
Organism: Dicrostonyx torquatus; assembly: GCA_028555095.1. Taxonomy (NCBI): domain Eukaryota; kingdom Metazoa; phylum Chordata; class Mammalia; order Rodentia; family Cricetidae; genus Dicrostonyx; species Dicrostonyx torquatus. The sequence goes on along the minus strand of JAQHUG010000275.1, from coordinate 2,258,807 downwards.
TCCCCAGGGGTTAGTCTACCTGACTTCCTGGTAATTTACAGTAGCTAATTTGTGTTTGGCTAGTGCGGCAGTCAGGGGCTTCTTAGCTCTCCCTAGGCTTTGCTGCGACTTGTCTGTCACCTATTGTCTCACTGGAGACTGAGCACCAGCAGAAAGACAAACTGTGTGCCCTCAGTCATCACCAGGACTACTCCATGGGGCCTGGCAAGGGGGAATACAATAAACACGTGTGGCAGGAATTCAGGAGCCCAGCAGGAGGAGTTCTCTTTGCTTTACTGTCCCTGGATGGGGTCTACATCCTGCAAAAGCTTCAAAATGAGACCCTGGGAAGGACTTCACTTGACTCATGATGGGTCTGAGAGCCATCCAGACAAAGGTCAGCCTTTTAAGGGTCATTGTCTCTCTTTGGGTATATGGCAAAGCCTATCTATTCTCCCCAAATTAATCTATGCTAAAAAACTCTGCTTATAACTCTGAGACCAGGAGATTCTTAGTGCAGCAATTAGAAACTCCCCTAATTAGTTATCTAATACCAAGTGGCCAGCTCCAACCATACACATAAGAGTAACACTAAGCAGACAGAGCAGGTTGCATTTATTTATTTAGGCATATAAAAACAATAACAACTAAGGAAAAAAGAGGTCATTATTTTGAAAGAAAGCAAGGGGGGGATACATGGGAGAAGTTGAAGGGAGAAAAAGATGTATTTTAATTTAAACAACACAAATAATCGAGGCTTAAAAATCAAGGGGAGGAAAAACTAAGTTTCAATACCATAACGTCCTTGAGAACTGTAAGCGGGGACGGTTATGAATGTTCTTGCATTGCTACTTTGGTAAAACCAAAACAAAACTGAAGTGTGTGTTGTGTGCGTGTGTGTAAAAAATTTCCATCTTTTTCTACCTGTGTGAACTGCTCCCTCTCTGAGGGTGTAGGGCCAGACAGTTTCCCCCACTTTTCTTAGATGTAAAGGGGTCTCTGCAGATCCGACGAACGTTAGTCTAATTCACGAAGGACAAATCCCGGCGGCAGAACAAGGAAAGCCGTCCCCAGACCAGGGAAGAAGCCAGGGCTGCAGGTGCGGCTGGCGCTGAAGGTGCGCGCGCAGGTGCAAGCACCGCCCTGGGCGGGGCTAGCGGTGGTGAGGGGCGGGGCGAGGTACGTTGTCGGGCCGGCGCCGTAGGGGAAAGGGGGAGGAAAAGGTGAGGGAGAAAGGGAAGAAGGAGGAGCTGGAGCAGGAGGCCGGTGAAGAGGCGAAGGAGTGCTGAGAGCGGAGGAAGCCGAGAGGAAGGTGTGTGGGAGGAGCTGAGGGGGAGGAGCGGCCCGGCGCGGGGTGGAGTCTGAAAACTTTCAGTTTGAGGGCATTGTGGGAAGTAGCCATGGTCTGAGGCTGGCGCCTCACCTGTCAGCCGGTCTGGCTGCTACGCTCTCCTCTGGCTGTCGCATCCTGGGCGATCGCCGCTGTTGCAACCCGGGCGGCTGCGGCCACCATGGTGAGTACAGGCTGTGCCTCTTGGTGGAGCTGGCCGGTGCGGTGCGCGCTCCGGATGACACCTGCGGCTCCAGGGCCGGACGCGCGGCAGGGAGGGGGCACGCGTCGAGCCTGACTCCGGGTACCTTGGAGTCACACGCGCAGGTGGCCCGGCTGCTCCGGACAGTGCAGGTCTCCCCCGTCTGCGAGTTCCACCAACACTGGGCACCGCCGCTTCATTCATTTCAATCTCCTTTGCTGATCGCTTGGTCCGAGCCAGGCTCTGGGGATGTCTCAGGGAACTAGGTGCTTACGGATGCGGAGGGAAGGAGACTGTGATGGAACGGTGAAATAAAGATAACTTCGCAGAGTGAGGAGAAGCCTCAAGTAACCGGGCTGTGAGACAACTTTTGATTCGGTGTCCCTTTCTGAGGAGGTGGCATTTGAACTCTCCGAGACTCTAGAAGGGTGCTGCAGTTGGAGGGATTCGCAAAGGTGAAGGAGAGAAACCCCGGTTTGTGGCTGGAGAGGTGGGCGGGGTCCCGTGGAGCCCATCATAAGCGGTTTGGTTTTTGTTTCGCTCGAGTTTTGTCAAGAAAACCGACTTTACCCTTTCAATGCTTCATGAATCCTCTGGCTGATGGCGTAGGACGGACTGGTGTGTGTGTGTGTGTGTGTGTGTGTGTGTGTGTGTGTGTGTGTGTGTGTGTGTAGATGAAAGCCAGGAGACCTGCTACACCCAGAAGTAGATGTCCAGCTCTGTCTGGGTGGAAGCAGTATCTGAGATTCCATTCGCGCTGGCTTTCTGCTGGGACACTTACTGGGAGAGCAGCTTGTCCCGCTTCCCCAGCTGCTGAACACTTTTCAAATTCTCAGAGGAGTGACCTCCCGCAGGCGCCCTCTTCCCTCACCGACCAGAGCAACACTGGGTGAATTCGGAAAGGAGGAGGACAGTAGTCCAGTGCTTGGGTGCCCAGACAGGGAGCCCAGAGGATGTCAATGAGGTTCTCAGCCTACCTGTTTTTGTTTGTTGAGGGTTCCTGATAAATACAGGGTGGTGCAAAGAGGCGGCTGTAAATAATGGAGCAGCTCTCTTCGCTTGCTCAAGTTTCCAAAGGAACAAGGAGACAATGTGCCCAGGCAGCCAGCTCAATTTGCCTAATGGAGGTGGAATGCGCCCCCCCCAAGTTTCTATGGAGCCCAAAGTTGCTTCCTTCGGTAGGCAGGAGCAGGGAGCAGGATCTGAGGGAAGGACCTAGGCAGCACCTGGTTGGAGTTTGTTTTCCTTGCCCAGTGACAAATGACCTTCAGAAGTCTGGGATATTTCTCCAGCTTTTCCTCCAGCCCCAGTTGCTGTGCCCTGCCAACCCCCAACCCCGCCCCCAACATCCCCCTCCCCCATCCATTTACACCCTGGTGGTAAATACTGTCACCAGCTCCTTTAGTAAGCCATGTCCTCCCCACCGTGACTCAGGCCACCCTTGCCACCTCCAAACCAGGTGGACACACCTTGTCCTCTACCTGCAACTGTGTGACCTCCCTCTGTACGAGTTTGCTCATTTGTTTGGTGGGGTAGTAACTGCTCCTAAATGATGTCTATGGCATGCGTTCCTTTGTGGCCTGGATATCCAGAGGGATCCCAAGGTTTTCTTAGAGGCCTGCAAGATCAAACCCAGCCTCATAAGGATTGCTAAGATGTCATTGTACCCTGTTAATTCACATTAGTTAAGATTGTAGTGAAGTTTACTTGAGTCCAGGTGCTCTGAAGTATTAACAACACAACAAATCAATCGCAGTAGCTGATGGGAGTCCAACTGTCTTCTGTTGGGTCAGATTAGAAGGATTTCCCAAACTCTAATATGATGCCGCTCTTTTCATTAATTTTCTTTCCTCTTCTCTCACCCCTCTATTTATTATTTTTAACTGAATTAGTAAGTATCTGAAGTTATTTTTTCTATTTTTTTTTCTGTTTTGTTTTCTAATGCAGTAACTATCCATGGATATAACCTATGGAAACAAAAAGACCTTTGGTATTCTCGTTGTCTTGGAGATGCCCCAGGACCGTGAACAAGTACACACACAATGCTTTAAGAAACCACACCCCTGTATGTATGTGCTCAGCAGCGTGTCATCTCCTGAAATGCTGTCAGGAGCAAGAGAAGATGAGTGACTGTTCTCTTGCCCACCAGCCCCAGCACACACCCCTTGCTGCTGACAGCCAGCGACTCCTTCCTCATTCCTAGATCCTATCTCTTGCTGCCTCCTCTAGAAGATACTTTCTTTTAGAAAGTGGTCCGTTCCACTTTGGGCTTCATAGCATGTGTGCAGGGGCTGATTAGCATCTGCGTGTATCTTCATCAAGCCGTTTGAAGCAACTGTACCTCCATCTTGCCTTTGTGTTAGAAATCCCCACTTTGGAAAACAGTGCTAAGTCTATTGTGTTTAGAAACACTGCCACACTCCCTCTGTATTTTTAAGATATTATCAATAGGAATTTACTATTGAATACTTGCTGATGAAGGAGGAATTTTTTTAGTTATGTTGCCTTATTTTTCCTTACAGTAGCATGGGGACAGTTAGAGAGGCAGTTGAGAGGCTTTGGGGATACCTTTAGTAAAAATTTGGAAGTGGGCCTTGATAATAATGTCCTTCTAAAAAGTTCACCTAACTCTGAAAGCCACCAAAGAATATCATAGAGGAATCACCCCTGTTGAAGAAACCCAAAAGGAGGTCCCTTTGGAAATGTGAATAATTCTGTTGTAAACTTAGTTCTTGTAATGCTTGGTGCGGTATGGGGTGAGGTGGATTTATATTAATCAATTCAGAGGTTTCCATGTTTGTAATTCCTTTTTAACTTTTTAAGACAAGGTTTCACTATTTAATCTTGAGTAACTTGGAACTTGATATGTTGATCATAGGGCTGGTTTTATAATTGCAGTGATCCTCCTGCCTCTGCCTTCTGAGTTCTGGAATTTCGGGAGTGTGCCACAATGTCCAACTTGTGTTTATGATTTTAAATATATACTTGTGAAGCCATTTTCTATCAGACTGGTATTCATTTGAGGCAGTGTAAGTGGACCCTTCTCCCAAATCTGACTATTAAAAAACAAAACAAACAAACAAAAAACCTTGCCCCTGTTGATGCAGGCACGAAGATGGAGAAATCAGTCTCCAATCTCTAAGTCTACCCCCCTCCCACTCCTTGGTGTAGCAATGTTACTGTTGGAGACTTAGGTAAATTGAAATAAGTCTGGAGATATTTTGGCAGTCTTAAATTCCAGCTCAAAGGGAACAGAATCCATCAAAGTAATGAGTTCTTTCCTCCCTGAGGCTTAGTCTGGGCTGTTGGCCATCAGTTAGTATGGGTAGGGTTGGGGGCTTGGGAGGAGCAGGGAGAATGACCTTTGGTGGGTTCCAGTTGTTCCAAGTTCTCACTGTTGGCAAACTCTTCCCATAGGTTTCCCAACACTACCACTGAGGCTAGTATTGACCCCTGCCGATGATGCTGACTACTTATTAGGTCCCATCACTTCTTTTTCCCTTCTGTGCTGAATATTGCCACCTGCTTGCAGATTTTGCATGGGGCTTTACCAGTAGAACTGGCCAGAAATAGTTGGTACAGTGTGTGTTTGTTCCCTTGTGTGGTCAGTGCCTGTTCCTCGGGGTTCTATGAATTATGCCATTATAAGCTAGTAGCAAAAACTACCTCCCTTCGACACACACACAGAGACACACACAGACACACACAGACACACACAGACACACACACACTCACAGGTTCCTTTGAGTCCCTAGAGACTCACACTTCTTGAGGTCTTCATGAATCACTTCCTCTGTTTTATCTTCTGGTCACCATAATCAGAGCTTCTTCCAGAGATCGGAACTCTACTCTGGTTGCTTTCCACCTTGGTCTGGTCCTTGTCTCCCCCATAGCATTTTCCTTTCTGTATATCTCATTTTTCTCTGATAATTCTTCCTTATGGAATTCACTTTTCTTCACGAAACATCCTAGACATTACCCAGAGATCTCTCTTCAAGCTCTAGGACCCTGTGACTTAAGAGAAAGGAGCTTGTAGATGACAAGAAGTGCCCTTGAGTCATGCCAGTGATCTACCCAACTCTCTGGAGAGGTGTACTTACTATACACCTTCTAGTAGCTTGATCAGCTAGGAACCCTAGCAGTGCACGGGAAGTGCGCAGATGGTCCATGCTCGGAGTGGAACGCCTTAGGAAGCTGGCCTGCAAAAAAAATTGCCCTAAAGCACCCAATGTGGAAGCTTTCTGACAGGTAGAGCTGGCTCCCAGAATTGCTCTCTCTAAATAGTTGCTAAAACCTGCCTGGGGGAAAAAGATGGTCACTCATTAGTCATTCAGTGTACTCAGGCATAGACTTAAAGTACATTTGGGCAAGAAGAGGGGCATAAGGAAGCCTGTATGTTAATGACTTTGCTGGATCTTCTCACGCACGGTTTCTGCAGTGAAAATGACTGGTTTGTGTCAAGGTTCAGTAGACTCGTAAAGGCTATGGGAGACTTCCAAACTGAATGTGTAAAAGAGGAACCAAGACTGATTTGCAAACTGAGGTGCCTGCTTCCGTTGCATGCTTATTTATAGAACAGTGGTTCTCAACCTTCCTAACCCTGCGACCGGTGACTCTCCACCCATAAAATTATCCCATTGCTGCTTCCTAACTGTAATTTTGCTGTTGTTATGAATGGCAATGTAAACATCTGATGTGCAGGCTATCTGATATGTGAGCCCTATGAAAGGGTCATGTGACCCCTAAAGGGTTGAATACCATCATTACAGAAGTGCATGCCAAGGGATAACCATGAGTCATCCTTGGCATGATGCTTAGATTTGGAGACAAGTATTTATATTAAAACATATGCTTGAATGAAAATGAGGATATAACTGCTACTAGGTTTAGTTAGGAGAAGGCAGAGGCTTCGGAAAGAAGTACACTAGACATGGCCAGCAGGCTTAACCAGACCATGAGAGGAGAGAGACTGAGGGAGAGTGGGGAGAGTAAGACAGGGGAAGAGAGGAGGAGTGAAGAGAGGGGACCAGGAGAAGAGAAGAAATCGAGAGAAGAACCAAAGGAACATAAATCGCTGAGTTCTGTAGGAACCAGAAGCTGGAGGAAGGGAAAGGAAGCTCTGAGGCTGGAGAGGTTTAGGGCAGGGATGAGGTGAGACGGGCTGAGAGGAGCCAGGACTAACAGGACTCTGTAACTTGCCATGCTGGGAGAGCCTGGCAGCCAGCATCCGCTTTGATATTTTAATAGGTGCCTTAGTTAGCCATTTATCCTACATGTCCTTGGGACCCAATAATATATATATATATATAATATAAAAAAATATATATATAGGTTCAAGTAATAAGACAAAGATTGTTTGTGGCTAGCTACTTAAGGCTAGATTTCCAGGTATCACAAGGCTATTGGCTTTTCCTATTGTGTTTTAGATAGGAATATATGAGAGTCAGTGTTGTAAGGCAGTGTTCTAGGGTAGCACACTTTCTTGGAAAGGCTGGCTGGTAATATTTTAGGTCTCTATTGCTTTTCTTTTGCGAACTAAGGTAGTGGATAAATGTTGTATACAATAATAAGCTTGAGGGGGCGGATTTTGTCTTGTGTTCATTTTATACCTGCATGTGTGGACATGTGTGTGTATGCCTGCGTGCAAGTCCCGGTGTGCAGATGTGGAGGTTAGAGGTTGACACCAGGTATCTTCCTGCATACCTCTCCTCCTTCTTTTTTGAGACCGTCTCTCACTGAATCTGGAACTTGCCATTTCCACTAGACTGGCTCGCCAGGGAGCTCCTGGGAGCATTGAGGTTGCAGGTACATGCTATAGTACTTATCATTTATGTGGATGCTGAAGATCTGAGCTTAGGCCCTCCTGCTAATATAACAAGCACTTTACCCACTAAGCTATCACATCAGACCCTGGATCCATTCTAAAACAACTTTTTTTGCTAATCCACTCCTTTGGATATTGGATAAAATTGCATTGGCTATCAGCTCTATGACAGAGTATGCTAGCTACCTAATGTATGGTACCCAGCACAGACCAAAAAACACACAAGGTTCTTCTTCAGAACATTTTGGGAATTTGAAGACAATAACGGTCGAGAATTAAACCTAGTGCCATGTTCTCCAGAACACAGGCCCTTATGCAGTGACCCTAAGTTCACAGATGTCATCCCAGACCGAGGCTCCAGAGACTGACTTGAACAGACCAGAAACTCCCTGGCCTTATGTGGAGCTTAGGCTCTTGGTGTGGTGGTCGCTAAGTCTGACAAGACTTGACTCAGTCATGCAGAAGAGTAATCTATTGCTGTGTGCTGGGCAATGAGAGTGTTCTGTAGCTGATCTTGACATTGCATACATGGGACATTCTGATGTTTCTGAGACATGCAGTATGCATGGAGACTCAGCTGCAGTGCTTGACAGGAAATAGCAATGGCTTTGGTGGCTACTCCCTTTTTGGCTTGAAGGGATCGGGCCATTCCTCCCCCTGACTGTTTCGTGAGCTAGTTATGATCGCATAATGGTATCAGAAGTCATTTCCGCTTCGTGGCATTTGGTTTCAGATTGATGGTTCTCTGCTGAAGCTTTGGCATGTCACATCCCTCTGGTGAGCGCTGGGTGTGGGATGCCAGGGTTTCGCCTGCCCTGCCTTATTTGTTCTGTTGATTGGAAATGACATAGTTGGCTTGGATACTCACACACATGTAAAGAGACTGTAAGGTGGGATTGGGCATCTCTCATCTCAGCACTCAGGAGGCAGAGGCAGGTGGACCTCTGGGAGTTCGAGGCCAGCCAGAGTTACATAGTGAGACCTAATCTCATAAAATAGAATAAAATAAAGGAGACAGATACAGCTATAGTGGAACTGAAAATTCTAGTAGGATATTCAAGAAGATGTTTGTTTCTGACAATTGACTTTAGGTGTTGAAAAAAAAAAGCAAAACAAAACAAAATGTTTGAACCTATCTCTTGCATTTTCTCAAATTTTACCATCTTGTTAACTTCTTAGGTTAGCACACAGTACAGTAAGTTTCATCATAGCATCTCCAAACATGTATGTCATTATATCATGTTGCTATTCATTTTCTTCTCGGGCTCTGCAGCTGGCTCCCTTTCTTCCTTCACTTGGCCCCACTGCTCTCTCACTATGTGGATTCCATCACACTTCCTATTCCCACCTTCTTAAGATTTCTTCTTCCACTCCTATGATCCCCTTTTAGTTTTGTAACTGACAAGCAGACATACCTAAATACACACATAATGTTAAATCTAGGTTTTAATTAAGAGAAAACACGGCAGTACATGTCTTTCTGAGTTTGGCTGATTTTGTTTCATGTTTCAGATCCATTTTAGAATATTTATTTTTAAAATTATAGAACCTTTTATGTACTTCCCTTTTACTTATATATAAATAATACAGTACATTTTCAATTATATAGTAATGAGTTTAAAGTAATGTTATATTTTCAGAAAAATATTGTAATTTTTTTCCCTTTCTTAGGTCTGGGCATGTCTGGAGTTGAGATATAAGCAGAAGAGGCTACATAAAATGCATGTGCACACTCGTATATATACATATATGTATATGCACATGTACACATACATGCTTGTGGACACACACTTCCTATCTGTTATCTATGCATTCGTTGATCTGTTTTGGTCTCTTGGCCAGACTTGCAGGACTCTTGCCTTCTATGTGAGAAGAGAGAGAGAGAGAGTGGAGTGGAGTGAGGAGTGGAGGAGACTGAAAGTGAATCTTATGCCTTGTTCCCTCTTCCTGACTCTGAAGACACTTTTTGGTAACAAGACATACGATATTTCTCATCTTTTCTTAGGAATGACAGAGATGTTTGTCACATCTTCTGGTATTGGCCTCTGTGTTCAGAAGACATCAAGCATGCTTAAAGGTTAAGATAGTGTGTTAGTTCACAATCTCAGCATTGGGGAGGATGAGGCAGGAGGATTGCTAGTTAGAGGCCAGCCTGAGCTACACTGGGAAACCACATCGAAAACCAAACAAAACAAAAATAAATTATTCCAAGGAAAAAATCAAAAAGAAGCTATCGGGCTGGGAAGATGGCTCATCAGGCAACAGAGTTAGCCATGGGAGTTTGAAGACCTAAGCTTTCATTTGTAGAACACACATTAAAAAGCCAGGGCAGGGTGGGAGAGCTGTTCCTGTCCCCCACCAGCTACAACAGTCCTATACCTCTTCTGGACAATACAACAGAGCCAGTTCTGTTGGCAGAGGAAGTTGTGAGCATGGGAGAGCTGTCCCCATTACTCATCTTTCAGGAGGCGGCATAGGTGGGGAGGAGATGCCCTGCCTGCCCTCCCCACCCCGATCAATGCCCAAGGCAGGAGGAAGAGCTGGTCCTGAGGCCATAAGAGCGAGAGAACTGTCCCTGCCCTTTATCAACTGCAGGAGAATGGCTCCTACTCCATGCCTGAGCAACAAAGTAGAGCAGGCCCTGGAGGTGTAGGTGCAACCAACCCTGAGGACATGAAAGCTGGAGAACTGGCCTAGCCCCTTGCTCATCACTGTGAGGGGTAAACTAGCCAGCGCAGGAGAGGTCACCCTGATGGTGAGGAAAAGGGAGAGCTGGCCAGCTGACCAACCCTGCAACTACCCAGTCCCAGAACCAGGGTTATGTGTTGACCCACTCCAACACCCACCCCATCTGGGATCTGCTGGAGCATGTGAAGGAACTGTTCCGTAGACCCAAAGCTGCAGGATCTCTACAACACAGAACAGCAGCAGAATAACCAAGAGGGGTTCCAGTGAGGACCCAGCATCGATAGTGTAGCAGAAACCAGAGGCCTTGAACCAACCACTGACTCTCTGCAGTGAACACTTGCAAGATGTATGGATAAAAGGGTTTACTGCATGACCCAGTGTGTCCTGATACACTTTTATAATGGGATTGATTTTTTCTTCCCTTTTTTCTTTTTCCTTTTTTTTTTCCTCTTAAATTTTATTTTATTTTATTTGGAGGGGAGGTTACAAGGGGTGGGGGCGAAAGGGCAGATATGAAGAGCCAGGGAAATGAATGGGATGGAGATGCATGATGTGAAAGACACAAAGAATAAATAAAAATAAAGTTTAAAAAAAAAGTCGGAGCATTACCAATGCAATCTGTAATTGGTGAGAGGTGGAGACAGGAGAATCCCCAGGAGCTCACAGGCCAATTAGCCTGACATACAACAGAAAACCAGCAAAGAGACCTGGGTGTCCTCTGACTTCCACTTGCTTCGTGGAAGCACACAGGCTCACAATCATTCACAAGTGCACACACACATACACACACACACACACACACACGCGCACACACACACGCGCGCGCGCACACACACGCACACACACGCACACACCACAAGTGAGGTCACAGATTCAGATTGTCTCTGAATTACCTTCCTTCAGCTTTCCTGTCTGCTGTTTAGCCTGCCCACCTAATTTCCCCTTGCTCTTTGCCTCCACGGTCAGCATAGCAAATTTTATTTTGCAGGTGAAGCTACGAGAGGTAAATGAAATGAATATTTATTTTTATTTTTGGTTTTTGAGACAGGGTTTCTCTGTAGCTTTGAAGCCTGTCCTGAAACTAGCTCTGACCTCGAACCAGGCTGACCTCGAAATCACAGAGATCCGCCTACCTCTGCCTCCCGAATGCTGGGATTAAAGGTGTGCGCCACCACCGCACACTGTTTATGAATATGTTATTAAAGAGTGTCAGGATTCTGTCTGATGACAAAGCTGCTGTCCCGGAAAAGCTGCTTCTGTGTGTACACACTTGGCTGTGTGTTCCCTGTGGAAGTGACACTTTGGGCATCTTTCCTGGCCCCATGACACTCCTATTTGTTCACTTCTAAAGGAAGGTGTGGACACCATGTGGTCGAGAGGGGAATAGGTAGGCAGCCCTGTCCCTGTGTTCCTTGGTCACTCTGCTCAAGGTTGCCTGAGCATTGGGTGAGATTATCCAGTTCAGTTTGTCCAGCGCCTGGCACCAGGGACACATTCCAAAAGTATCAGATAGGGTTGTTGTGAAGAGAAATAGGAAAACATTTTAGAATGGCTTATAAGAAACTTAGTTGAATAAATAAAATAAATGAAATGTCATCAGCTGCAAAAAATGGAGTGGTGTGGAAAGGCGTAAGAATATCCCATTTAAAAAAGAGTAATTCAACACTCTGTAGATAGGACTTTTTTCTTTCTTTAGTCTCTGTCCTTCTGTCCCTCTGTCCCTTCCCTTCCCCTTCCTTCTCTCTCTCTTTGCCTCCATTTCCATGCTGGGAACTGAATTTAGGGTTTGTACCTGGCAGCCAAGTGCCTAACCCCTGAGCTGTGTCCCCAGCCCTCTTTTTACTGTATATTTCGAGACACAGCTCTCTATGTTGCCCAGACAGGCCTTGAACCTTTGATCTGACTGCCTCTGCCTCCTGAGTTATTGGGGTTGCAGGCCTGAGTCACTTGTCCTGGCTCAGTTTCTTTATCATGCAGTCACATCCTCAGATCCAAGTGCAGTTTATGTAAACGCCGACTTTCGAAACCCATTTGATCTCAAGGTTTCAGTACTTTAAGAATGCAGCCAGGCATGGTGGCTAATTCCTCTAATCCAATCGTTTGAGAGATCAAGTCTGGAGGATTGCCATGCATTCCAGGCCAGCCTAGGATGTGGAGCGAGACCCTGTCTGTAAACACAAAACATATAACGTTGTCCACATTGAAAAGTCTTTGTAAAAGATAGGGGGAACAGGTGCAGTCTGGGATGTCGATAATGAGGTGACAGCTTGAATTTTGTTGGTGTTAAACTTTGAATGGAGGGATGGCTATGCCACTGCCCACCTCATTACATACTTTCTTTGCAACTGAAGAATCTCTGTCAAGGCATACATTTTTTGATGTGTGCCAAGCAGGCTGAAGTAGGAATAAAATTATTAATTTTTTCTTTCTTTGTGCCCTGGCCATGCTGCATGAGTGCTTTCCAGAGCCACTTCCCCAGCCCTGGAGATCAAAGCTCTTTTCAGTGAACATTGAACATTACTGTGTAGAGTGATAAGTTTAGCCTATTAAGCATGGTCTTCGGAACAAAGTTTAAAATTTTCATATTAAGAATAATTAAATAAGAAATTAAGTAGAAAATAAATTGGGGGCTGGAGAGATGGTGCAGTTTTTGCAGAGAGCTGAGTTCAGTTCCAGGTTCCCACCTTGGGTAGCTCTCAAGCACCAGTAACTAGTTCTGTGGGGCATTTCACACATCTGGCCTCTGCAGAAGAGCTCTCACGTGCACATACCATCCCCCCAGCACACACACAGCTAAAAAAAAAAATGTGTCTTTAAAAGAAGGAAAGAACAAATAAACATTGCTCAGAAATTAAAAAAAGCATCTCAAATTATTGGATTTTGTTTTTTCAATCAAGTTGGTCTGAAAATTGCCCAAAACTTCTTGCTTTTTTCTTGACTGATATGAAATAGGACAAAATACAAAGAAGTCTGGCTTTTCATTGACCTTCAGGGAAAATCTAATCAGGGCATTAGACATACTCAGGGTCGTGCCCTTTGTCCAGGAGATATGACAGTGGAGAATGACTGGTTCACCACGTGCCATGGGATTTTCCACTCGTCCGGCTTCCGTTCTCAACTGTTACCGTTGCCAGGATGAGCCCACATGTGTAAAGTCATCTCTACTTTATCAGAAGCTCATCATGGTGCTCAGGAGACATTACTCATGTGCACTGCTAGGCTAGATGAGTCCAGAGGTGGGAAATTAATCCCTGAAGTATGAAGCTCCTGTTTAATCATTACCAAGATTCAGGGAGGAGATGGGCTTTGGGCTGATCCCTGAAGGGAGTGGTGATCCTGCCTTCGTTTTCTCAGAAAAGAACGAATGCGTGTTAGAGGATGTCTGCTGTGTGGTGAGTAGGGACACAAAGTGAATAGAATATAACGAAGAGGAATGCTTACGAAGGAAATGTAAATCCAGAAGACCCCGTATAAGAAGTCGGACATGTACCGTGAGCATCTCTCATCCCAGCTCTTTGAAAGGGCAGATGGGACGTGGAGACAAGGAAGCTCACTAGCCAGTTAGCTTGGCATGGCAGCAGGAAACAAGGAGGAAGCCTTACTTCACACTAAGTAGAAGGTGAGAACCAACACCCAAGGTTGTTGTCTGACCTTGACATACATGCCATAGCATGCATGCTTACATCACATAAACAGATATACATACATACAGACATACCTAATATAATGTGTATAATGTGTGTGAAGCCCTCAGTTCCATCTCTTGTGTTGCAAAACTGCCATCAAGAAAAAGAAAACTGAGCCTTCTCCTAAGCATCCATGAATGGAGCAACTTGGGTGCCATCCTAAACTGTGGGTATCTTAAATAATATAAAATAAGGCTATGGTCAGGGTCTTAAAAGTCGTTACAGGTTTGGACTAGTGAGAGGTGTATTTCAGACATCAAGGGGCACAGCTGAGCTGGGCAGTAAGCTGTATTCTAGCAGGATATGTCTTGAGGCCTGCAAGGAAGTTGTGGTGGCTTTCTTGTTGGTGTGGCTACTCAAAGAGCTGTGTTTGGTAAACACTGCTTTCTTTCCCTGAAAACAAAACAACACCCCCAAATCCCTAGATGTGTAGGCCTGAGAAAAACCGCAGCCATTTGGATGTTGAGTGAGAGTAGAATTTCAGAAGATCTGACTAATATATATATATTTTTAAATCTGGGAGTCCTCATTTTGTAGGTATGGGATATAATCAATGTGATAATCCTGGTTGGGTCAAGTACTAAACAGAGTCCTCACCTACAGTTTCACCGTTTTTGATGGCAGAAATTATACAGAGAATTATGTATGGATGAATGACTGTTACTGATTTGAGGCTCCAAAGGTGTGGTGTTTGCTTTCTGTTTAACTAGGCACATTGGACAATCACACCTGTAACTCAGACCAACTTGAATTTATCTTTGCCTACAGCCAATTTGAAAGAAAATTCAGGCAAGAAATACTTACTGCGTGGCTTTATGTCAGTCAGTGCAGGCCTATTGAATTCCACACCGTTCAACCTATTAAGCATAATAATAAAATAAAGTGAGATGTTTTGAAGCATCACGGGCTCAATATGAAAACTTCAATTCTGGGGCCTTGTATAAACATTTGCAAAAGACAGTTGCAAGATGTCACTTTAGGTCTGGGATAAAAATCTTTTTAAACCTTGAAGTAATGGTTCCCCCATTACATCAGGTAGTATGATGTATTTGTAAATTAATATCACAAGTGCATTGTAAATCATGAGAGAAAGAAAGTGATGGCACAGTTAGATTAGCAAACATCAGACAAATAAAACTTACACTGTTGCAATCTCTTCTGCCATAACTTAGTTCCAGGGTCAAAACATTGATCTTTTAAAGACAATATTAAATCCAGTCAAAGTTACATTAACACTTAAAAATTCCCCAATGTTTTTATTTCATTTTTTCCAAGTTTATTTACTTATTTATTTACTCTGTGTGTAAATTTTTATCCCCTGGCTTAGCAGAAAGTGTCTTTACTCAGTGAACCATTTTTCTAGTTTCTGTGTTATTTTTATAACTAGTGAAAATACTTGCATATTATTAATAAGAATTGAGAGACCATACTAGACCAACTCTTCAGTAATCATTGTGCTTATAGCAAATATTTGTATATGAGTGCTTCTATCAAACACTTACTAACTTAAGAGTTATGTCCTATTCTGGAGCCCTGGATATAGAAGCAAAAAATTTAGGCCTTTGAGCAAAAGTGACCCAAACCAGGGAGGGAGAACTCAAAGTTCTTTTTTGTTAACTGTGGAAAACTGACGTATTTTTAACACCCTTGGATGATTGACAACTAAATGCCAGCTTTACTTCCAGCTGCTAAAATTAATTTCTTGGGTGCCAATGGTTTATGGTTTACCCTGCGACTATGCATCGCTAAAATTAGGTTAGTTTGCTGAATTTGAAAGTGGTTATTCAGAGTGTTTGGCAGGGGAGAGAAGTGAGAAAATACTTTCTGTGGATGATGGAAGGAATGATCCTTCCCAGCAAAAGGGACCTGACAACATCTGTGGCTTTCTCCCAGAAAATGCTTCATGAAATTTGAATATTTACCCGGTCTGGTAAAAGCACATTCTGTGCAGGATGAGGGCAGAACAAGACCCTGAAAGGAATCAGATATTGGAATTTGGGCATGAGGGCTGCTGCACTATCAAGCAATTGTCCTGGGATGGCTTTAATGAAATCAAAATAGTCTGAAAATGCTTCCCATGCCTGGCGGTGGTAGCACACGCCTTCAATCCCAGCATCCGGGAGGTAGAAGTAGATGGATCTCTGTGAGTTCAAGGCCAGCCTGTTCTACAAAGCTAGTTCCAGAAACCCTGTCTCGAAAAACAAAACAAAGAAAATACTTCCCATGCTGAAAACTTATGCAAATGATCATTAGTTAATATCATCTTCAAGAAGCCATTAATTCTCAGGGTTTTGTAAGATAACTATGAAAAGTCACAGTAAGCTGAAGTGGTGTACCCGTGTAATACCAGTGCTCAGAAGGTAGGAGGATCACTAATTTTAGGCCAACATGGGTTGCATAGTGAAACTCTATCTCAATTGGAGAAAAAAAAGCCTACTATAATTTCAGGATTATTTCTCTACAGCAATAGTTATAATTATCTGAAATCTTACATGTATTTTCAGGAAGTCTACAAACACCCTGTGTTTTGTAGAGCGCCCTTAATTGTTGGGCATATTTTATAAACCTAAAAGAGTTCAATGTTGGCTCAATAACTCGCCCTTGGGTGGGGGACACCTCTTAAATGCCACCATATTTTTGCCCTCTATGTGATATGTGGCCTAGGTATGTGATTCTACCAATATAGCACATAAGAAAGTACCCAGCATTATACCGGCTACGTGATGGGTCACTTCCTGGTGATTGTAAACTGTCACATGGAATATTGTTGCATGAGGAGGGTGGCCTTTTGTTCCCTCCTGGCCACCTGGCTAGCTTACACTCGAAATAATAACACAGAAACTGTATTCGTTTAAACACTGCCTGGCCCATTAGCTCTAACTTCTTATTGGCCAACTCTTACATATTAGTTTAACCCATCTCCATTAATGTGTATTGCCACGTGACTGTGGCTTACTCTCAAGACTCTAACCAGCGTCCATCTCAGGCAGGAGATCCATGGCTTCTGCCACTCTGTCCTTTCCAGCATTTAGTTTTGTTTTCTCCACCTACCTAAGTTCTGCCCTATCAGGCCAAGCAGTTTCTTTATTGATTAACCAATGAAAACAACACATAAACAGAAGGACCTCCTACACCAGAATATGATGTTCCCATTAGTTGTTTCATGTGTTTGAGTCTCTGTGGGGAGGAGTCAGAACATTTGACGGGAGAAATTAGAGTCAGGGTAGCAATAATGGGAGATGATTTCTAACTCACTGGTTGCATTTATCTCCACTCTAGGTGAACGTGTCAACGGCAGCTAAATTCCATGATCAATGAGGTTTGAATAAGAATGCTTCCACCATAGGCTCATATATTTGAATGTTTAGTTACCAGAGAGTGGAACTATTTGAAAAGATTATAAGGATTATGAGGCATGGCCTTGTTAGAGCAGGTGTGTCCTTGTTGAAGGAAATGTGTCACTGTGGGGTGGGCTTTGAAGTTTCAAAGTCTCTCTCTCTCTCTCTCTCTCTCTGCTTGCTGATTACGGTGTAGCTACTTCTCCAGCACCATGCATACATGCTGCCATGCCCCTGCCACCATGTTATCAGCCGTGATGAACTGCCATCATAATGGACTAAGCCTCTGAAAAGGAAAGCAAGCCCCTAGTTATATGCTTTCTTGTATAAGATTACCATGGTCAGGGTGTCTTTTCACAGCAGTAGAACACTGACTAAGACAACACCTTTCCTCCTGGTGGTGTGTTCATGGATGCTTCCTTTTCTAGCCATGAACACATCTGTCTTCAGGTAGGCTTCAGTAGACTCCATTGCAGGGCTACTTGCCTGATTGTCATCCCAGCCCTGTCTTCCTGTACTGCGTGGTGGTTTGAATAGGTATGGTGGTGTTTTGCCATCAGTTTAGTGGCTGCACCTGAGTTTACTGATATTTTAACAATTTTCTGTAGCCCTGCAGCCCAACTGACAGTGCTCTGCTGCTCAGTCCGTGGCCTTTATTTGCTCTGCCACTGCTGCCAATGTAGTTTTTAACTAAGTCTCTATCATTCTATTTACCAATAAAGACTTGGGAATCAGATGTTGGTGTGAAAAACCAACTAGATTAGAGAGGTCAAAAAGCAACCAGCTGACCTTCCCTTTTGGCTGGAGATTCAGTAAGAGAGCATCTCTCCAGCTACCCTGTTGTAGGAAGCCTCTTTTTCCCAGCTACTCAACCCTGAAATAATCACACAAAACTATATTATTTAAATCACTGCTTGGTCAATAGCTTAAGCATATTTCTAGCTCACTCTTACATCTTAGCCTATTTCTATTAATCTGTATATCACCACGAGGCGTTGGCTTACTTGGTAAAGTTCTTGCTTCTTTCCCCTCTGGTGGGGATACTACATGGCTTCTCTCTGACTCTGCCTTCTTTCTACCAGCATTCAGTTTAGTTCTCCCCATCTACCTCTATTCTGCCCGGCACAGGCCCAAAACAGTTCTTTATTAACCAATGGTATTCACATCATACATCAGGGAATCCCACATCACGACCCCAAACTAAAAAGACTGCAAATTCTAAGTCTCTCACTATTTCTTCCTGTGTATCTCTTCATCCATCTCCCTGGCTTCCCTGTATTCTCCATGGCTAAATCATATTAACTAACTGCCGACTCCACCCCTGATCCAAGATTTTATTAACACATCCCAGGTTTCACAGTGCAATCAAATATCCTGCAACAGTATGGCCCCACAGACTCATGTGTTTGAATGCATGACCCATAAGAGGCGTGGCCTTGTTAGAGGAAGCATGTCACTGTTGAGGCAGGCTTTGAGGTCAGGCCACACACAATGGGGCAGTCTTCTTCAGTGGCCTGTGGATCAAGATGTAGAACTCTCTGCTCCTTCTCCAGCACCATGTCTCCTTCTTGCCATGATGATAATGGAGTAAACCTCAGAAACTGTAAGTCAGCCCCAATTAAATGTTTTCCTTTATAAGAGTTGTCATGGCCTCACAGCAATAGAAACCCTAGTTAAGACACACCGTGATTAAACCATGGTCTTGTTGGCTGGACTGAAGGTTAATCTCACTACCAGCTTTTTAAAATTTAATTGTGAAGTTATGTGAGATTGCCTAGAGTCTTTTGTGACTAGTCTGTGGTATGCTGAGTCTGGGCTTCTATGTCTATGTGACCATCACTCCAAGGCTCTTGTTGGTCACCAGTGACCCCTTTCACAGCACACAGATGTGAAGACAGCACTAGATTGCTGGCAAGTAATTAGGATGTGGAAAGCCTCAGGTTACAGGTATGTAGTACTGGAATCTGCCTCTTCCTAACCTTCAGTTTAGACATGATGTGGGACTGTACCTACAACCATCTGACTGTTCCTTGCAATATTGGTTGTGGTGATTATAATGACTGAGGCTACCAATGACTCTTCTCTAAGCAATTATTTTTGTTTGTTGTGTGTTTATTTATTTTTCGAGACAGGGTTTCTCTGTGGAGCCCTGGCTGTTCTGGAACTCACTTTGTAGACCAGGCTGGCCTCAAAACTCACAAAGATCCTCCTGCCTCTGCCTCTGCCTCTCGAGTGCTAAGATTAGAGACATGCCCATCACCACCCATCCTCTAATATATATATATGCATAAATTGTATGTATATACGCACACACACACATACACAGAGATCACTTGTCTCTGCCTCCTGAGTGCTGGGATTAAAGGCATATGCCACCACCGCCCCACTCTAAACAGTGTTTTACGTTCATGGACTAGAGCCTTGTTTTACTCAAAAAGGATCTCCATTCTATTGATTTATTTTTGAGAAATGTGCAAAGTAGTTTTTGTTGGTCTTCAAGTGCACAAGGTTGGACGAAGCACCCATCCACTCTGTGTCATAGAAGCTTGTCATCAAGTGTGCTACATTGCGTTCCTTGCATTCTTCATGAAACCAATGCGCCCAAGGGTAACAAGGTCCATTCTGATAGCATTTTGCTGCCTGGAATGCAGAGTAGTTCATAATACAGAAGAGTGATTCATAGGCTTGAGTTGTTGCCTGTGGAGTTAAAAGTATTTAGATTTTATAGAAAATCAGGATTCACCAACTTCAAGTTTCCTATAGAGTTCACTTGTTGAGTTAGTTTTACAGATCTATGCATGCATTCATTGTAGGATAGTGTACAGCCCTCAGGAATCTATAGACAGTTCTTAAAGTCAGAAGATGAACTGTCAGCTTGGGAATTCATGCTCTAGAGAACCACAACCTTAGTCTGCCTGGAATTCTCGCAATCCTTATGCTTTTCTTGGACTGTTTCCAAAGTCAACCACTGATGGCTTCTGGAATTAGCGCCCCCAGGCTCTTTGTCTCAAAGTGCATGTGTTGCCCAGTTTGTCAGAGTCTGGACTAAAACACAACAAGCAAGGACTAATGGCTGTGTCCTTAACATTATAGCAAAACAATATAAGAATTTTCAGTGTTTATTAAAAAATGATTAGATTTTTACCTTTACTGTCAACCTGAACTCTCTTGTATAGGAGATTATACACACACACACACACACACACACACACACAC
>JAQHUG010000275.1:2198742-2218793 GCA_028555095.1 Dicrostonyx torquatus | reverse complement strand
AAAACTCAGATAAGAATAGCAGATAAGAGAAGGAATAGCTCATAATGGGTAGTCTAGAATAATCAATGTACTTAAGGATTTTACTTCTAAACTTTTGTGTTTAACATAAGAAAGGGACGGTGACAACCTAGCATGTATGTTGGCTATGGCTTTTCAAATGACTTTTTAAAAATTTATTTATTTTGTCTTTAAAATTTTTATTATTTATTTATTTATTTTGTGTGAGTGGGTATATTGCCTGTGTGTATATCTGTGTATCATGTGTATACCATATCTCCAACTCTACTTTTTATTTTTTTGATCCAAGATATATTTTAGGCTAGCCCACAGGCATTTCCAAAGTCTACTACAGTAAAATAATTGCTCCCTTTTATGAATGAAAAGTTCAGATTTTTAATTGAAAAATTTCACATAATATATTTTGATCACCAGTAGAGTAATTTCTAGTGAAGTGCCTGCTCTCATTTCCTTGAAGTTTTCTCCAAGAGGCAATTCCTTTCAACAATTCCAGCATCCTATATTGTCATTTTCCTCCATGTTTCTAAATAGTATGCTTCCATTCAATCAGTTTCTCCCGGCTTCCTGTTGTGTTAAAAGTACCTACCTCTGAGCATTTCTTTCTCTTCTGGTCACCCCCACCCTACTCAAGCACACTCACACATGCACAAGCATGTCATTGTATGCAAGCATGTAGACAAGCTTTCTCTCTCTCTCTCTCTCTTCCCTCCCTTTCCTCCTTTTTTTCTCTTTTCCTACCTCTCCCCCTCCTATCCTCAAAATGCTTTTAAAGGCATGAGATTTTTTCCCCTTACATTATACTTCCCTTTCTTCTAGGGTTTATAATTTTTTCCTGACTGCTTAGTTTGGAATTTATCAGTTTTTCTCCATTGTATCACCAGGCAGGTTTTTTAGATGTCAATCAATCATTTTCCCAACTCTACCAATAAATAAAATGACTTATAACCCCCCAACACACACACACACACACACACACACACACACACACACACACACACACACACACACACACACACACACACACACACACACGCATACAATGGACGTCCCTCCTCGCAGCCATTTCCATATAGAGTGGCCAGCCGTGTCACATCATGCTGGCCTTTCCTCTCAATACCTTTTGACTTTGGTTCTGTGTTCTATAGAACACAGCTAACTGCATTTGCCCCTCCAAGAGCCATCCTTCAGGGGATTCTAAGGCAATTTCATTTGAAGCTTTTGGATATGCCCATATTATATGTTGAACACATTTCCCCCTCACTCCTCTCCACCCTTTTTCTTTCTGCCTACCCCTTTCCTTTGGCTTCCTTTGTTTCCCTGATAGCTTTATTTACTTTCTTTTTCACTTTTTCTTTGTATGTTTAGTCTTTATCTATTCACAAGTGTCAAATTAGTCTTCAGTTCTTTCTCTCAATTGACTGATAGAATGTCTCTCTCTCTCTGTCTCTCACTGTGTATGTGTGTGTGTGTGTGTGTGTGTGTGTGTGTGTGTGTGTGTGTGTGTGTGTGTGTTGGGAGCATTAGGAGGACGCAGACTTGCAGACTTCCAGTCTGTAGAGTCCGAGGCTGACTTAGGTTTCTGATTCTTTTCATGGAAACCTCTTGTCTTCCTGGAATCGTTAGGCTTCTCACTTTGTCTTGGGTGCTCTGGCGTTTCTCGCTGGTGTGCTTTTAAAATCTTTTACACAGCACACTTGGTTGTTTTTGCTAATCTGAAATATCATCTGTTTAGTTCTGGGTAAAGCTTCAATTTCTTGGTGTTCTTATTTCTCCTGTTAAAGTGTAGAACTCTGTTCTTGTTCCCTTAGTACAAACTCTGAGCATGATGGTTTATTTTCTGTACTGTTACTGTTTCTCATACCCAGCACCTTCCTGTTTGTCTATTTGATCTTTTATGCATCTTTTATAAAGATTTATTTATTTTTATTTCATGTGTGTTGTAAATGGAGGAGAGGTGTAGGTTGTGTTCTCAGCACCCAGCTCCCAGCCCCCAGCCGCCAGCCCGCTCAGCCGCTGGTTGCTTGCTTATGCCCGAAATAACAACATGACAATTATATTCATTTAAACTCTGCCTGGCCTATCATCACCAGCCTTTTCTTGGCTAGCTCTCACATCTAAACTAAGTCATTATAAAAGTCTGTATGTCACCACAAAGTGGTGACTTACTGGACTGTTCTAAGGTACGTCCATCTCCAGCGGAAGATCATGGCGGCTGTCCCTGACCCAGTCTTCTTCCCAGCGTCCTCTTCTCTTTTCCCCGCCTATCTAAGTCCTGCCCTATCAAATGGCCCAGGCAGCTTCTTTATTTAACCAATCAAAGCACAGAAATAAAGATGGACCCTCCTACACATGTGAATGACTATTTGCCTGCATGTGCTCCCTGTGTGTGTGTGTCTGTTGCACGCAGAAGCCAGAAGACAGTGGTGGGTGTCCTGGAACTGGAGTTACAGATGGTTGTGAGCTGCCATGTGGGTGCTGGGAATTGAACCTGGGTCCTCTGGAAGAACAGCAAGTGCTCTTAACCATTGAACCATCTCACCAGCCACCTTCTGTCTCTTTCTTGTTAGAGGCTTTTAGACTGTCTACTGACCATGAAGTGGGCTGCTGGGGTGTTCATAGGCAGTTCAGAGATAGAACTGAGATCAGGAACACACCTGAATGAAGAGATGGGCTCTTTCATAATGCAAAGGGGAGGCTCGAAATGTGTTCCTCTCTTACATGAGGAGCCATAGATTTGCTTTTTCTGATTTCTGTAAACAGAGACTGTTCCTTTGTTTCCTGGCCACCCAGACCAGAAACTGTATTAATTATGATACTGTTTGGCCAATGACTCAGGCATATTTCTAGCTAGCTCTTACATATTGAGTTAACCCATTTCTATTAATCTGTGTATTGCCGCGAGGCCGGAAAGGTTCCTGGTCCTTCTCCTTCAGCATCTACATGGCATATCTTTTACTCCGCCTACTTTTTCTCTCTCTCTCTCTCTCTGTTCTGATTTCCCACATGGCTTTACTCTGCTAAGCCATTGGTCCAAACAGCTTTATTCGTCAACCAATAAAAGCAACACAAACAGAGAAGGGTATCCCATCACACATCAGGCTTCTGTTTAAGTTCCAGGAGAGTTGTAGGCAGCTATAAATATCTAAGAGCCTCTAGGGTTTGTCAAGCCTGCTGAGTGGTACTATGACCCCTTAGTAGGCTGTAGAACAGTGTTTCAGTTAACCATGGAGAGTGGTGCCCTAAGACTATAATAAAGCTAGAGTACTGCTGTTGCCTCATGATGTCATAGCTATGACATCATCATGGTACAATGTATTACAAGTTTGTGGTAAAGCTGTGCTAGCTAAGAGCTACTCCAAAGACATGGCCTTTGCTAAATTTCTGTTTTTATATAATACAATGGGAATGTATTGTGGTGTGGTGTGTGTGTGTGTGTGTGTGTGTGTGTACCTACATATATGCACATGGATGTGTGTTCTCATTTAGCTGTAGTCCCTGGGGATTCTGCTAGTAGTAAATGCCAACCCTCCTACAGGAAGACTTTCAGCCATTCTCTCTGTATTCAGAATGTTGCCTTATATCTGGCTTTCCCCATTTTGCTAAATATGCCCCACAGGTCACATTTCTGTCTCCTTCCAAATTTCAAAGATTGCTTGAAACCTCTGGGCTCCTATTATTTCTCCATCTGTCTCTTACTCTTTGGGGTTTAACACATTTTTTAAACTTCCGTTTTACTGTCATTTTAATAGCATATTGGGAGGAAGAAGCAATAAAAGTCTGTGGTTAATTCAGTGTTTATCCTAAAGTTTCCTTGGATTTCTTATTGTCGTTATAAGCTCCCAAGGTACAGGCTACAATGTCCATCTGTGTGTTTAGTGTCACGCTTCATAAGCATTGGTAAATACTAGTCAAATTTCATTTCAGAAATATGATTGATTTAGTTATTGATGTGATTATTTCCCTGGAGACGGTGTCTGGTTAATCCTGGAATGAGGGAAAAGTGCTGACTGCCAGGTAGAGGGTTTTAAACTGACTCCAGTGACTAAAGGATGGAGTTTTCTCCAGATGACTTGTTTATTTAACTTGTCAGTATTAAGAAAAGGAGTGGAGCATGTTTTTTTAAATCAAAGGAGGCCCCCCCCCTTTTTTTTTCACAAGGGACCTTTGTTGTTTGTCCTTATTAGCATTCTCAGAGTGTAGCAATTCAACCTGCTGAGTCTCACCCAACAACTGATTCTAATTCTTTGAGAAAAAATTCTATCTGTAACCTTCTCAGTATTCTGCAGTCCACGAGAGTTAAATATTAACAGTGAATGAAAAATGGCTTTTCTGGTAACACTTCCTTAGTGATCAGCCTTCTGTTTAAACATTTGTTTTGCTTTTGTACTGCATGAGTGCCTGCCACGATGGACTCACTGTCCTTGTCTGCCTATCCTTCTCCTTCCCTACCACTTCGTCATTCTTTGACTCCTTTTTAAAGCCACAGCAAGAGAAAGAAGTTCATTTACATCACCAACCCGTACAAATATATGCCACTGGGACAAAGTTTCAATACATACCCTTCTGTGAGTGATTGCTCTGAGCTACACTGTTCTGTTTGGCTGTCTCACTAAAACATGGCGATGGGAACCCATCCATTTTGTTGTGTGTGTTTTATAACCTACTGTACTGTTACCTGCTGTTGCAAAACCACTGCTTTTGTGAAGGTCACACACAATTCCTCAATCCTCCAGCTTCATTTCTTCCCTGGAATTCCATAAATATTGCCTTGAAATTGAAAGGAAGATTATTAGGTTTCTCTACTGCAACTAAGGCAATAATGATGGGTTTTGTCGATGCCCCTCCCGGCCTGAGCTGGTGTCTTCATCCTTATGCATGCCCAGCTTATATCTTAGCCATGTGGTTAAGAGACAGGTTAGCCTGGTAAGACAGTTTTCTGTTTTGAAGCATATAGTATTTTACAGGCGTTTAAGGTTCATAGCACAGGTGAGCATACGATATAAAAAGGCATCCTGTAGACACAACCTCTCTCATTATCAATATCCTATGCCAAATGGCACCTCTGTTATAATTTATGACCCTGTATTGATTCTTTTTTTTTGTTTTTTTGTTTTTTTTGTTTTTTTCGAGACAGGATTTCTCTGTAGCTTTGGAGCCTGTTCTGGAACTAGCTGTTATAGACGAGGCTGGACTTGAACTCACAGAGATCCACCTGCCTCTGCCTCCAGAGTGCTGGAATTAAAGGCGTGCGCCACCACCGCCCGGCCCTGTATTGATTTTTTATTGCCACCTACATCCACAGTTTATATTAAAGTCCACTTGGGTGTTGGGCATTGTATCAGTTTGCATAAATACAGAATGACACGTTTCTGTCATAATAATACCATGGCAAGCATTTTCACTACCCCAACAGTCACATCTGCTTTTCCTGTCCTCCATGCACCAGCAGTCACTCAGTACTGCTACAGGCGTGGGGTGCCATGCTGTGAGGCAGAGAGAACCTCACCATTCACTCAGTGTTAGGCTTTGGATAGAGCGCTGATTGGTTTTTATTGAACCTGCTAAGATATTTTATAACACATTTTATAATGATAGCATCATATATGTGAATTTTAGAAAACTCACTGAAGTATGAGGAAGAAAAATAACATTTTCTGTGAAATAAAATTCCACTATTCCAAGACAAACACTATTAATAGTTAGTGTGCTTTCCTTCATATAATTTCATTGCAAGTATAATCCATTTGGGGTATAATATTGCATATCCAACTTCATGTTTTTGCAGTTTATCATAAGAATTATTATTTTATTGAAACTGGTTAATAAGTATCACCCAAGACCTTATCTATTTTTAGATAGTAAGGCATTTTCCAGTGTTGAGTGTGTTAGTACAGTGAATATCTGGTTCTGAACATTTATCTGCATTTTTGCTTGCTTTTTGCTTTTTTGAGGCAGATTCTCATTATATAGCCCAGGCTAGCCTGCAGCTGTTGATCCTCCTGTATCTGCCTCTTTAGAGCTGGGGTTGCAGGCATACATCACATGCCGTTTTATTTACTTCCATTTTAAGACACGTTTTAAAGGGAGGTCTTCTAAAAGTAGACTAATTGGCTTCTTTCTACTACCAAGTTGTTTTTACTGAAGGTCAGGAATTTTCATAGGTGGAAAGAGAAATCATCACACATACAGAGTTCCAGAAGATGTGACTAGATGAGCAATGTAGAAACAATGACACATTCTTCCTAGGACATAAGAAAAGGTTAAAAGTCAAGGACTAAGGAAGATGGGGGAAAACACTAAGGAAGATGTGAGGATGTGGGTGGAGGTGAGGAAATCCTCAGATTGGCCTCCATCTTCTCTCCAGGTTTAGGGAGTGAGGATAGATATAAGGACTCTGAAGGCCATGGTGATGAGTTGGAATAACTGAGATAGGAAGTAGAAGGGGGGGGAGTGGTTGCAAGTTCTTTAGGTTAAGAAGTACCTGGAAAGTTTCCAACCACCGGGGGTTCATGAGTTAGTTTTTCAGACAGTCATGGCAGTACCAGTCTGGGAAGTTCTTTGTGATTTTCCTCAGGGGTGTCTGGCACCTCCAAGTAGAAGAAAGATAGGAATGGATGGGCTGATCTGGGCTGGGACTTTGCAGAGTTGCTGTAAAGATAGGTTAGAGAAACATGTTCTGAGCATTTATATTTGTGGCTCACATTCTGAAATATGGCATAGTCCTGAGAATTTGGTGCTCAGGGTGCAGAGGTACTGGGGGCAGGGGAAGGTCTCTGGTTGTCTCTTATCTTGTAAGCTGATTATGGGTCCATTTTATGTATTGAGGTTAAGAGCTGGTAATGTTGCAAACATTAGGAACCAGTGCTGCTATTAGAAGTCTTTTCTGTACATAATGAGTTAGAAGTAAGGTGCCAAATTAGTCCAAAGTAATAGAACAGATGGATTGGTGCTAGTCTGGTTTGTGTTTCCGTCAGAGGCCTGGTGGTGCCTCCTCCCTGAATAGTGGTCTATAAAAGAAAAAAAAAAAACAAACTACCCAAGCTCTGGGTTTGCCCAATGAGGTCAAGTCTTACTTTAGTGGATGCTGAAGACAAGGAATGCTTGATCCATCTGACAATTTATCTCTGCATTTGACAGACCATTTGTGCCCAAACTAGACCCCTCAAAATGGGACCAATAAAGTGGCCTGTCCTGAGAAGAGGACACACGGGACAACCCAGACTAAGCTTTTGGGTCAAATGTATAATAAGATCATAACCCATCTCAACACACTTTATTGGATTTTAACAGGGCTGGTGTCACTATCTCTCCCTTTTCTTTCCTCTCGGTGGCATTATCTGTGGTGATGGTGGTGGCATATTAGGCATTGCTTTCTGAAGTCACAAGTTTGTTTTGGGCATCAAGTCCAAGTTTACTCTACAAATAATGAAAAAAGAAACAATTTCATTTGTCTTTTTTTTTTTGGTACTCAACATAATGCTAATACAAGACTGTATTTGATTAACCTCTTGAAATGAATTAGTCAAATGTGCCCTGATTGACTGCACCAATAAATTAGATTAAATTAATTGTAGGAGGCAGTCAGCTTGTGAAATCACTGCAATTCATGCTGCTAGCTTGCCCAACCTATGAAGTTAAATCTGAGGAGGTAGCTGTTTCTTCAGCAGAAATCAAAGAACTTGCTAGGACTGTGTCTTCTAACAATGACTTATCGTTGTAGCTACTGACGCTTGTTGGCGTCTCCTCTAACTCTGCTTTCTTCCTCCCAGAATTCAGTTCTGTCTTTTCCGCCAACCTAAATTCTGCCCTATCAAGCCGAGGCAGTTTCTTTATTCTTTAACCAATGAAAGCTGCACACAGAAAGACCTTCCACACCAATTAAGTGCACTTGAACTGATTCCATTGTATCATTTGAACAGTGAACATATTTTTGTATTTCACATGAACGTGTGTGTGTGTGTGTGTATACACATTTTTTATCCTTTCTCTTTAGATTCCTTGATTGGATTTTTAAATCCTCTTTGTTCATTGTTTAGATTATCGATCCATATTAGCATGGGCTTCTCATTCTGAGATACTTTTTGCAAAAAGGAAAAGGTGGAAAGGAAGGCCCCAGAACTAATCTGGGTTGACAAAGTAACATTTAGTCTATGGAGAGTTCCAAGGGACTCTCTAGAGTGAGAATTATAAGACCTGTAAATAGAGAAGGAGTGGACAGCAAGTTTAGAGTGTTTCTTCTGGAAGGAAATGGCTGAGAAGCTTGCGGTACTATCTTAACTACCCAAAGAGCTCATTATTACTTAAGGTTACTGAGGCTGTTTCTTTTTGTGCCCTGGGGTAAAATCAAGGGATACTTAAGGTGTAGCAGAAGAGATTTAGGTTAGGTGGGAAGAAAACATTATTTCTCATGGGAAATGAAAGCAAACACCCTCTGATTTTGTAGATTTAATCCCTCTAGCAGAATCTGGCCACTCTTGAGCAGTCTCATCTGGTGGTAATCCCAGACTGAACCTTCTTCTTGAGATCCTGAGTTCTGTGCAATTTTTAATTATTTTTTTTTTAAATTTCAGAGCCATTCAGTTTTCTATTTTAGGATGGTATTCTAGTTTGATCTCTGTCTCTGTGAGAAAACACAATGGCCAGCACCAACTTGGAGGAGGAGTTTATTTCAGTTTACATTTCCAGCTCACAGTGCATCCCTGAGGGAAGTCAGAGCAGGAATACATGACAGGACGCATGGAATGCTGCGTACCAGCTCCTTCACTGGCTCAGCTAGCTTTCTTATACACCCAGGCCTGTCTAGGAATGGTGTTTCCACAGAAGAGCGGGGCCTCCATCATGAATCATCAATCAAGACACTTCCTCTCTAGGCAGTGGTGTGGCACATCTTTAATACCAGCACTCTGGCAGCAGAGGCAAGAGGATCTCTGTGTGTTCAAGGCCAGCCTAGACTACAGAATGAGTTCTAGGATAGCCACACACAGAGAAATCCTGACTTGAAAAACTAAAGCAAAAGAAAACAAACAAATAAATACCAAAAAAGTCAACAACAGCAACAAAAAAGACACTTTCTCACAGACATGGCTGTCGGGCAATAGAATTGAGGTTGCTCTTTGGATGAGGTTTGCTCTTGCCAGTTGGCACTAGATTGTATCAAGTTGACAATGAAACCATCCAGGATGGGAGGCAAAGTACCCATCCCAGTATGATTGCTAGGAAATAGTCACTATGTTTCGTTCCTGAATCATTTATACCTGATTCTATACAAGAAATAGAATTGAAGGCAATGCAGCGTTCTTTTCTTCTTCAGAGAATAACTGATTCTCTTCTCCTACCATGTGCGTCCTGGGGATGGAGCTCCGATGGTCGGGGATAGTGGGAAGTGTGCCATCTAAGTGCAGTGCTCAAGAACATGATTTAGGAAGAGCTTTCTTTAAGCAGCTTATTGAGCAGGAGTTTTAAGTTGTTTTCTCGTCTTGTGTTGTCTGTGCTTCAGACTGTGAGCTTGTTGTCACTCTTAAAAAAAAAAATCTACATTTGCTTTATTTTAAAATAAATAAATAAATGGCCACAACCCAAACTCCGTCCCTGGAACCCACTTAAATGTAGAAGGGCAAAATCAACTCCAGTTGTCTGTCTGTCTTCCATAGCTGCCCTCTACCAGCAGCCAAATACACACAGACACACACAGACACAGACACAGACAACCACGCACACACACTGAGAGAGCGAGACAAGACTCAGAGGCGGACGGAGACAGCAAGACAGAGAGAACGAAGCACATACACACTAATAAATAAAATTAATTACAAAAAGAAGCCCCTAAATTCTGTACGTTAGAGGACCTTTCACCTCATTTATCACCACCCACTGAGCTGTTAGGGTCTGTGCCATGGCATTAAGAGAGAAACCTCTTCGGCAAAAAGAACAGACTATTTGTTTTTCATTTTTGCCTTTTTTAGGCTGTAGTTATTCTTGTTTTATAGCATGTATCGTTCCACTCACAAAACAATTTATTGAAACAATGTATCTTTTTAATATAGATTTATTTTTAGATATATTGATTTTATTTCACATGTAGGTGTGTTTTGCCTTCATATATGTATGTATGTACACCACATGAGTGAGTGTCTGGTGCCCTTAGATTTCAGAGGAGGGCATTGGACCCCTGGAACTGGAGTTATAGATGGTTGTGAGCAACCACGGGGTGCTTGGGAACCAAGCCAGGGTCCTTCGCAAGAGCAACAAGTGTTCCTAATCACTGAGTCCTCTCTCCAGTTCTACATTTTCTTTTAGTTTTTAATTAATGAAAACAACAATGAAATAAATCATAGACATAAATAAAGATAAGACTTTAAGTCTTCTAATATGATGGGCTGAGAAAATGTGGTTTTCTGTAAAATAAAGAGTGGCTGGCTACCTGACTGTTTTTGTAAATAAATTGTACCTTACCTCTAAGGTACAGGACTTGGGCTGTCGTTCTTCATTTAAAGTTCTTTCTGAGACAGGGTTTCTCTGTAGCTTTGGAGCCTGTCCTGGAACTTGCTCTGTAGACCAAGTTGGCCTCGAACTCACAGAGATCCGCCTGCCTCTGTCTCCTGAGTACTGGGATTAAAGGCATGCGCCACCACCCGATCATTTAAAGTTCTTAAAAGTCGCTAAAATATGAAACTTTATTTTGAATACACATAGCAAAACCGATTTGTAAACAAAATCAAGTCACTTACTGATAGCACTGGTAACACTTCCTGGTAACTTCCATGGTTAATGTACTTAGAAACTGTTACCCATCTACCATGCTGAGGAGGCTTGAGATAGGTAATAGATAGGTGATAATAGGTGATAGATAGGTAATACCAGGGGCCAGCCAAGAAGCTCCCACAGTAAGCAAAGCATTCACACTTAGTTCTTCTCTGCTGTTTATTGCTCTTTCCCCTTGCTTTTTCTTTATTTAATTTTGTTCTTCTAACATTTACAAAGTTTTAAAATATAATTACTTCCTCCTTCCTCTGTCCTCTCTCCTTTCCTGTGCTTTTATCGTTGTGATATGGACCAGAGGCTGTAACTCTACAGTAAATCCTTTAGCTGGTCAAAACATGGTTCTTGTTTTGCTTTTCGAGGAGGAATTTGCTTCAAAGAGCACCACCACTTCCTTTGATATGTTTTGTGTCTTGATGAATTTACAACCCTTCAAAAGAACTAAATTCCTTTCAATATGTTCTCCTGGAACAGAAGTAAGGTGTGTGTGTGTGTGTGTGTGTGTGTGTGTGTGTGTGGTGTTTGTGATGTCCCAACTTTGCTCTCTGGTGGGGGCATGTAATTTAACAGATGGGCTCATTCTCTGGTGGGTAAATACCTCTCTGTGTACATTCCTAGCTCCACCCAGCCCCAGAACGCCCTGATCTGTGCAGCGAGTGACTTGGATGACTAAACCCTGGCCTTCTCTGCGCACTGTTGTTCTAGATACATTTCATCTTGCTCTTCAGTCGACAAGGGAAACTGAGGCTGCAGAAATGGTACGCCACTCTCCCTGACAAGGAGAGGAAGAAGATCACCCGGGAGATCATCCAGACTGTCCTCTCTCGTGGGCACAGGACGAGCAGCTTCATTGACTGGAAGGAACTGAAACTTGTTTATAAAAGGTGTGAGTAACTTCACAAGAACCAAACATCTCATTGTGGCTTTGACTCGTTTCCCTTCTGACTATTGTAGATTGCAGTACCCATTTCAGCGATTCCTGTAATCTCTGATGAGGAGAGTCTAAATATTTGCAGCAATGACAGGGCTTGTAAAGATTCCCTGTCTGATTAAAACAGCTTCCGTGTGTTAGGATGGATTCTAAATACTTACACTGTACGCTGAATTTGCACACACCAGTTACATTCCCAGTATCATTTCAATGACTGTAGATACAGCAGCAGTTTATGTTCGTGTTTTCAAGAAGCAAAATTATTTATTAAGCAATCAACATATATTCAGTAACAAATGCTGTGGGAAAGCACAAGTGAATGTGCTGGAAGGATGAGAACCATTTCCAATGGGAC
The DNA here is from genome assembly GCA_028555095.1 of Dicrostonyx torquatus. NCBI lineage: Eukaryota > Metazoa > Chordata > Mammalia > Rodentia > Cricetidae > Dicrostonyx > Dicrostonyx torquatus. The sequence goes on along the minus strand of JAQHUG010000275.1, from coordinate 2,206,731 downwards.
GCTCATATTAAAACTGTTCACATTTGCAGATGGGTGAACTGAGAACACACAGTTTAAGCAATTACTTCCTGGTCACAGTTGAATGGTAATCAGTAGAGCCAGGACTCAAACCCAGAACTTTCTTCCTTTAAAGCCTATACTTCTTTTGATAACATTTTTTTGAAGTGCAAGACCTTACTATCAAGGTAACCTCATTTATAGATGAGAAATCTGAGGCTTGAGAGGTAAAGGAAGCTTTTCAATGAAGACTCAGGTAATGGATGCCTAAGATAGGACCTGAACATAGTCAGCCTGACCCCATGTCCTCTATTAAACTATGGTTTCCAAAATGGAAAATTCACACTGGAAGGGCTCTCTTATAAAAACCAATGGAAAGATACAGTCTGATAGTAGAGTCCACTGCTAGGAGGGGCTTTAGCCAGAGGTTTGGTATAGAACAAATCACCATGTGAAGCCAGATATGGTAGTGTGTGCCCCTGAGAGCGCTGCTGTGGGCTTGTATATTAAAGGAGGTGATTTACAAACTGGGAAGGGGCGCGAGCAAACACCCTCATTATTGCGGACGAAAAGATACCATCCCTCTGATGCTCTTCAAGGTAAAATTCTGTTGAGAGCCTCTCGTGTGATTAATGAAGTAATTAACCACTGCGGCATCTTTATGTATTCTGGTTTATATTTGAGGAGTGGACTGCATGCCATGAGCAATGATTTTTACCCTTGTATGGGGAGAATCTCCAGAGAGAGAGAGAGAGCAGGAGGCTGCACACCCATTGAGAAAACCCACTTAAGCTTGTTTATTGTCTCATTGAATTTTGCCTTCCCTTATTTTTTTCTTTTCAAGGTATGCTAGTTTATATTTTTGCTGTGCAATAGAGAATCAGGACAATGAGCTCTTGACACTAGAGATTGTACATCGTTATGTGGAGTTGCTGGACAAGTACTTTGGAAATGTAAGTGTCCTTCCGGCCCTTTACAGTCTACCCATCTTGGTTTTTGCTTCTGCTCATCTCTTGTATTCCTTTTCTCTTTCTCAAGTCTAAACTATCCGTTGCATTGTACCAAGGATGGTGCTGGCCCACCTTGGTTCAGAATTACAGGTTTCCTCCCTACCTGCGTTTCTTAGTAAGTGAATCACTCAAAATATGCGGGTATATCTTTACCTTCAGATTACAAATACATTGCAGACCTTGTTTCAGGAAGCTTGAATTTAATTGTGAGTGATTTCTGTCCCTTATTCCTCATTGGCTTAGCCATTTCTTTTCTGTTTTGACATTTTATTCCTTCTTTGGCATTGTTTAAAGTTACATTATTATTAGTACACAAGGAAAAGCAACAAGGACAACCACCACCAACCCAAACAAACCAAAGTCCCCAATCCTTTCACTTTTGTTGCTATTCCACAATCTCATTTGCGTTTATTTACATAACAGATGCAGCAATCTCTCACAGCTGCTCCATCTTCAAAGCTTATTCCCTCCTTGCCAGCTTGTATCAGGGCTCCATCTTACTACTCCACAGTAACCATTGAGCCCTCCATACTGCTCTGCACCACTGATGTCTCAAGTCTTTGCCTGCTTTGCCCTCTGCAGCACTGGATTCATCCTTTTAGTACTCCCCCCCCCCCACCATGCCATGCCATTGTTTTCTGTTGGGTCTTGGCCTGTGTATGTGGAGGCCCTTCCTTGGTTTCCTTCTTCCCCTAAGCTCACCCTCCTCCCCTGATCGTCTAGATGCTGTGCCCCTCTTCCCACCTGCCTAGTGTGTGTCTATGGATTCTTTCTCCCAGATTCTACTGCTAGGTGATTTCTTTCTTGCTTGCTCTTCTTTGCTTACCTGGTGATGGTCTTCACCATCTTCTTATGACCAAGCACTATGCCTGTCTCTGGCAAACCTGCTCTTTCTGGTGGTTGGAATGTGTTGTCTCAGAACCCTGCAGTGCAAAAAGATAGGGATCTTTTGCTTTTCTTTGCTTGTTACTAGAGCCTACCTGACCCTTCAGTTTAAACCTAAAACTCATCCTCTTTCATCTCCCTCTCACTGGTGTAGTGGAATTACTTGGGATCTTACATTTAGCTTCTTATTTGTCCATTTCTACCCCTACACTCTTCTTTGCTTTTCTGCTTGGCCTGTTGGTGAGCATCTTTTTTTTTTTAAAAAGTACAGACCTAAATGGGATATTACTGTCCATCACTTTCCCTTTTCTATCAGGAAAAACTCCACACTTCCTAGGCTCTAATTTAAACTTTCAAACCAGTGACAACCCTTGCTGTGTTCATGCCTCTGTGCACCTGTCATTGTTAGCATTCCAGGTTATGCAATAGCTCAGGGCATAGCATTCCACCTGCTGCAACCCCACTGTAAATACCTCTGGGTCAGGTTTTAGCAAATGCTGTAGAGACACCAATAAAAGACACTGTTGTGGGAAAGAAAATGATCAGATCTGAAAAAGGTTCCTCCAGCCATGTTCTCTGCTCATTCCCTTGGTCAGTGGAAGTTTATCAAGTGATGTTGGGAGAATCTGTTTCCAGAAGAGTTGTTTTTGTATTGTTTGATTTGTTTTGGTTTTTGTTTTGTTTTGTTTTTCGAGACAAGGTTTCTCTGCAGCTTTGGAGCCTGTCCTGAAACTAGCTCTTGTAGATCAGGCTGGCCTCGAACTCAGAGATCGATCTGCCTGCCTCATGCTCTGGGGAGTGTTGGGATTAAAGGTGTGTGCCACCACCACCTGGCTCCAGAAAAGTTTTTAACATTCTTTCTTTGTAACTGAAGGAGGTGAAATTTTCATCACTGAGTGGTTCTTGCGTGCTCCTACCCCCTTTCCTTTCTTTGTTTTCTTTTTTTCCCCTAACTGTCTTCACAATAACAACAAGTATTGGATGGGTTCCTAATTGAATTTTCTCCTCTATTTTCCCTCTTCTTTCCTCTGTAAATGATGTTATGAGAGGTAACACGTTGCTTGGGAGATTTCAGTTATTGCCAGTATTTAAGAATAATAAGACAGTGACACCAAGTTCTCTTTCTGCTCCTGCCTCGCTAAATTTATTTCTTTTTCCTAAGTAGTACGTATAAAGTAGCATGTTTTAAAAACACAGAAATGTTTAACTTTATGCTTTCTTTTATTCTAATGAATTCTGATATTTTTGGTGCCTTCCTTTGAAATGAACTTTGCATGTGGTCTTTTGCAAGGCTCTGGAGGAGTTTCTTGAAGTCTGAACATTCATATAACCTGCTTTCTCTTCTTTATTTCTGAACTCTAGTTTGACCTGTTCTGTTTCTGTGGATTAAGCCAACTTTGGTCATGTAACTTGAGGCTGAATTTTGATCTCTCTGTGCTTAACTGAAATTCAATCAGATATGTCAGAGCACATCACTTAAGAGACTCTGGATGACCTCCACCAGTATCTAGGCCCAAGGAAAGCGTAAAGAGGATAGAATAACTTCCTGCCTAGCTCTCCATCCAATTCTGGGACACCTTTAGAAACTTGCTCTATCTTTGTCATGAATCAAAATTTTAATTCACTAAAACAATCAATGACTCTTTCATTAAACTAAGAGCACTCCAGGGCTCCATGCCCAGTAGGTGTTCAATTCTTATTAATTAACAGTGATGACCAAAGGCTTCTAGAACTGATCCTCATTGTCATCATCTCAGCAATATTTCATTTCTCTTTGGATTATCTTCCTCTCATGCTAATACCAAAGATCTTTTTGAATCCTACCCTTAGATTATGCAAGGGGAAACTTACATCTTGAAGATATAGTATTTTGAAGGCAGATAAGACTCAAGATCTCTGGTTACTAATTTGAGTGATGTGTCTCATAGTACTTTTCAATTCTGAGGAGATTACCAAGGATTGTGTAGTTAATCTTTCAATCTTCAGTAAGTAGCATTAACCCCAATTTATAGATGCTAAGAAGAAATGCTTTGGGATCTCCCAGTGGATAAGGAATTTAGATACCTGCCATATTTCTTTCTTTCTTTTTTTTTTTTTTTTGGTTTTTCGAGACAGGGTTTCTCTGTAGCTTTGGAGCCTGTCCTGGAACTAGCTCTTGTAGACCAGGCTGGTCTCGAACTCACAAAGATCCTCCTGCCTCTGCCTCCCGAGTGCTGGGATTAAAGGCGTGCGCCACCACCGCCCTATATGCTTACCTGCCATATTTCCATTCTGCATTGCAGCATGAATGTTGACTGATGTATTCTGAGTGTGTGGATGCTGCTATCCCAGGCAGCTTTTGAATTTGACCTAGGGAGCTTTTCCGTTGTAAGAGAAAGAGCATGCAGTGTCTTGATCCTGTGTCTGCTCACACAGTAACCAGACCCAACATTTCAGACCTACTATCTATCTCCATTTCACTGATGAGGATGTGACACTGGAAAGGGTGTTAAAAATATTTGCTTTGTTAAATCACGGGAGACTGTGAAGTTCAAATACAATAAGTAGCAAAGATATATAAACTCATGGTTGCTACTTACATATTGTTTTCCTGTAGCTTTGTGGTAGTTCTTATTATCTGAAACATTTCCTTTGTGTAACTTGAAACTTCTTGTATTTAGAGTTCAAGGACAGCTGCTTCTTAGACTCCGCCCATCGCTGCTGAAATGTCAGAAACGTTTATCAGCAGTTTGTACTGACTGTGAAAGAAGAGCTTTAGGCCACACTATAGTATCACACAAATATTAAGAAGTGAAAGATAAAGTGAAATAGACATTTTTTCTGCCATTTGTAAGCTATGTGCCAGAATCTATACACATGGGGAAATCAAAGGAATGTTTCATGTTTATTAGCATGTACTGTGAAGGAAGATACATACAACTCGGTGGTCGCTGAGTGTCAAAGGCATAGTTCTTCTATGCTTGGGCAGACCTTAGGTGGAATTTATAAGTATTCAAGAAAGAGTCAATAGAGCTTGACTTTTATGCCAGTTCTGCAGGCTATCATCCCTTCTTCGGTCTAGATGGAGCTAGGCTGTAGAGTAGCACTTGGGAGTTGTATGAAGGACTTGCTCACTCCCAACAGTCTCCATGATTGTGTGTATCCGATTCTGCACACCTCCTTGCCTTAGTCCCTGAAACTAGGTGCAGTAAATTGATTGCCTCAGGCCTGTTAAATAACCACAGGTCTGGGGACGTGTGACTGCTTAGAGTAGGCCATGAGACACTCCTAGTGAATTTGTAGAATGTTTGTCGGGTCCGCTTGGCAGGCCTCTGTTGATGCTCTGTCCTAATGAGGCTCCTGTCTGTCTTGGATTTCTAGTCTATACCAGCTTTGAATGCTGAGGTCTCACTGCTGTCGCTCCTGGCTTCTACCTCTCCTGACCTCTGGTAACTGCTAATTCTTCTGGTTCTTTTGTTCTTGTGCGTGGATGTCTAAGTTACTGTAATTTCTTTCTGTTTAGTTTTATTGTTCAAAATTAGAAAAATGCATTTTATACCCTTCTCTACATATAATCTTTTAAACTTAAGCAAATGGATTGCAGTATGCATATCCTTATATAAGTTTATTAATCTCCTTACAAGCCTGTTAGAGATTTTCCCCACATTTTCCATGTAAAAGTACCCTATTTTTTTCAAATTGTACATAGAATTCCTGTGTCATTGTAGAGATGTATATATATTGTTTTGTTTTTCAAGACAGGGTTTCTCTGTAGCTTTGGAGCCTGCCCTAGAACTAGCTCTTGTAGACCAGGTTGGCCTCGAACTCACAGATCCTTCTGCCTTTGCCTCCTGAGTGCTGGGATTAAAGATGTGCACCACCACTGCCTGACTATACATACATTGTTTAAACAGTTCTCTTGAGTGGACTTTGGATTGTTCCCAATTATTTTCAAAATGATATATAATAAACATAATGATTATTGCTTATATGTCTTATGGGACATTGATTTTAGTATCATGAGGCTAAGCCCCTTATTGAACTGTTGAGTCCAGAAATTAAAAAAAAATTTTTTGTTGTTTGGCATTATGTGCATGATATGTGTGTGTGTGGGTGTGTATGCATGCGTGAGTGTGTGTACCATTGCATGCAAGCTGTATTGCACATGTGGAAGTCAGAAGGCAACTTTGTGGCATTCCTTTTATCTTTACATGCTCTCTGTGCATCAAACCAGGTTGTCAGTGTTGTAGGGTGTCCCCAGAGAAGACCACCAATAGAAAGTCTTTGTTAGCTGGCCGCACCAAGCCTTTCTCAGGGTAAGCACAAGAACCATGTCTAGGGTGGACAGGCTTCAGTTAGCAAGAACAGTTTTCCAGAAGTGGAATTACCAAAGCTAAAAAGCAAGGTTAGTACATCTAGAGACTTTCCTAGAACTGTGTAGTGTGATGGTGTTGTAAATAGAGGAGAGGTGTGGGTTATATTCCCAGCGCTTAGCTCCCAGCCCCCAGCCGCTGGCCCGCTCAGCCACTGGTTGCTTGCTTATGCCCAAAATAATCACATGAGACTGTATTCATTTAAACTCTGCCTGGCCCATCATCACCACCCTCTTCTTGGCTAGCCCTCACCTCATAAACTAACCCATTATAAAAGTCTGTAAGTCACCACGTGGTGACTTACCGGAAAGGTCTAACCTGCATCCATCTGTGGCAGTGGCTCGTGGCATCTGTCTTCCCAGAACTTCCTTTCTGTCTACTCCGCCCACCTAAGGGCTGACCTATCTTACAAGCCAGGCGGAGTCTTTATTTAACCAATCAAAGCACAGAAATACAGAAGACCCTTCTACTCCATGATGGCTTGGATTTTTATGGCGTGAATGATGATTCCATCATGGGGTCTGTTGTGCTAAGTCCTGGGGGCTATTAAGGTCCAGGGCCTGCTAAAGTCAGGCTTCTGTGACAAGAGCTTTTACCAACTGATCCATCTTACCAGATGTGAATGTGAGCATTTTTGCATTTAAAATTTGACCAGCCAAACAAAAATGTCATATAAGATTTATAAATTCACTGAGTGTATGTACTTATTCATGTTATAACCAGCAATGGATATTTTCACTTAATTTCCTGGTGAGTATTGATTCAGTTTGCCTTTCTCTGACTCCTTGACGTTATTATACTTATTCCTAGACATCTATAGCTCCCCTTCTTCTTGCCTTATCTATGCATTGTTCATTATTTTGTTGTTGTTTTGTTGGTTTGGTTTGTTGAGCTCTGACTGTCTTGGAACTCACTCTGTAGACCAGGCTGACCTCAAGCTCTCAGAGAGCCACCTGTCTGTCTCCTAAGTGCTGGGATGAAAGGTGTGTGCCACCGTACCTGGCCTTATCATTTATTTTTAGATTGTGTTTATCTTAGGTGGAGATTTTCAAGAATTCTTTCTGCCTTGAGAATTCTGTATGCTTTTGTCAGTAGGAGAATAAAAATAAAGGGATTTGGAGGAGCAGTTCAATTCTTACTGGCATGTGCCAGGATAATGGCATGAAAGAACATAGTAAGCTTGTAGCTTGTGTGACTGCGGCAGGTGATAAAGATCAAGTCTATCTTAAAACCTAGACCTCACAAAAAGAGGAATGAGAACAGCTTGTTAGCACAGTGTGAGACTGACTGTGATCTTGAATGGGCAAAGAGATTACCTACCTAAAAGATCATTGCTGTAAACCCAATAGGAGGGGTTTCAGGCCAGAGCAGCTGTAAAGTGGAGGGATGGCATACTAGTACTCTATTTAGATGGTAGACTCAATAGCATTGGTAACCAAGGAAACACATCAGGACCAAGGGAAGAAGAGATGTCTTAATTAGGGTTACTATTGCTGTGATGAAACACCATGACCAAAGAAGCTTGATGAGAAGAGGGTTTATTCAGCTTATACTTCCACATCACAGTTCATCATCAATGGAAGCCAGGACAGGAACTCAAGCAAGACAGGTACCTGGTGTCAGGAGCTGATGCAGAAGTCATGGCGGGGGGGAAGTACTGATTATTGGCTTGTTCCTCATGCTCAGCCTGCTTTCTTATAGAACCCAGAACCATCAGCCCAGAGATGGCACCACCTATAAATGGG
>JAQHUG010000275.1:2164900-2198267 GCA_028555095.1 Dicrostonyx torquatus | reverse complement strand
GTTAAGAGCACTGTGTGCTCTTCCAGAGGACCCAGGTTCAGTTTCTATCATCTACATGGCAGCTAACAACTGTCTCTAACTCCAAGATCTTTACCCTCACACAGATACATATGCAGACAAAATACCAACGCACATAAAATAAACATAAATAAATCATTTTTAAAAGAGAATATTTTTGAGATCCATTTGGGACATGGTTATGTGGGACTAAGAATGCACATGTAGACAGACATGTGTAGTCAGTGGGTGAAAATATTGGGCAATGGGGATTGGTCTTGTTTGCTGCACCATTTGCAGGCTAGAGCGGCTATGAAGTGGAGGAATGAGAAGTGTTCTATTTGAATGTAAGAACCAATAGGGATTGGTGACCACATCAGGAGGACAAACCCAGTAGATGGAGATGAATGAGAGAAGGGAGCTTGTCTAGAAGACAATGTCTATTGCAATGTGAAGGCGCTGTGCTGAAGAATGCCATCATTTAAGTAGAAATGCCACATGTGGTGGACATACAGCTGTTCTGCAAACTGATATGCTCCAAACACTCCATAAATACTTCTTCAGAAAAGTATTTTCTGAAATTATATATATTGCATGTGTGTAGAGTTGGGAGTCCAGCTAGTGGGAATAGGTTCTCTTCTTCCACCATGTGGGTCTTGGTGATCAAACTCAAGGTCCAGGACTCGAAAGCTCAAGTACTTTTATCCTTGATCTTTGTTGCCAAATCACTAAGTACTTACCAATCAAATACAAGTTAGTGGCAAGGAGTAAAACAGAATCATCCAGAAAGTCCGAGAATCATCATCCGAGTCGGAGGAGGCCCACAGCCATTAGATGGCTTTGCCAACATCAAGGGAGAAAAATTTCTAAGAAACAAATTGGCAGGCATATCAGTTGCTACCAAGGTGAGTTTGAGGGAGAGGTGGGGGGCTTTTCTCTAGATGGCTTAAGGAGAGCAGTTTCGTTTGGGCAGGTAAGGTCTGAGTGCAGAAGGAGTCAGTTTTCAGTGAGCTGTGGGGTAGGCAGTGTGGACACCAACAGAAACAGGACTCCCTGGTTGAAGCGTTTAGATTATGGGGATAGCTTCGCCGTTTGCTTCACTTCCACAGTGACACCTGTCAGTCCCTCTCTTGATCTTTGACCCTGGTTAATGTGCTATTCCACTAACCAGAGGCCTTCAGTGTCATGTGGGAATATGCTGGCCGCTCAGGGGTTTGGACCCGATCCAGACCTACTGACCCAGAAGGTGCAGGGGCCTGGCCTGCAGGAAGAGTTTTCAGAAGGTTTAACAGGGGAATTTGGAAATTTGCAGCTCACTGACCTAACAACCAAGATCTTCAAACCTGAGCGCAGGAGAATTGAGGCTCTGAACTACTTAAAAAGTAGCAGGCACCCAGCTTCTGCATGTGCCTGTGGACACCGGAGCCTAGAAGCCTCACTCCCCACGGAGTCTCATATTTTCTCAAAGCATTATATTAGTTACTTTCCGATGACTGTGATGAAATACTATGACCAAAAGGAGCACATTAAGGGGAGTTTATTTGGCTTACAGATCCAGAGGAGGGGTCCATAATGACAGGGAGGTGTGTTAGCAGGTGGTGGGGCGCATCTCAACCTCACACAGGAAGCAGAGGTAGTGTATATGGACCGGAAGAGGGATGAGGGTATCAACCCTTGTAGCCTGCCCCCAAGACTGGACCCCCACCCCCAAAGGATCCATAACCTCCACAGGCACCACCAGCTGGTGACTAAATGTTCAAATACTTGAGCCTATGGGGGACATTTTTCTTCCAAACCACTACAAATCTTACTTTCTAAAGACATGCTCTGCTTTAATAGGATTTGGTTTCACGATTTTTAAAGGTCTTGGATTCGCTTCTCCTGTCTTTCTGTCCTTAAAATGCCATGTAGTGTTTTATGTTTGACTACCACTTGAATGGCAATGTTGGGAAAGTTGGAGACAGTGGCAGCCGCTTTCCTGATTCTACTCCAAATTTATCAAAATGTTTATTTTTTCTCCTTACCAGGTCTGTGAGCTGGATATTATCTTTAATTTTGAAAAGGCGTATTTTATCCTTGATGAATTTATAATAGGTGGAGAAATTCAGGAAACATCCAAGAAAACGGCAGTCAAGGCCATTGAAGACTCTGATATGTTACAGGAGGTCAGTATAGTTTTTATTCCTGGGAAAGATGATGTTGATTCCAGCACAATTATATATTAATTATAATATAGCTACCACTCTGATTACTACACCCGCATGTTGTGCTGGGCATAGCTTCTACTTTAAACAATTCTCACGTATTAGTTTGCTCAATTCTTTCAGCAATTCTAACCAGGTCTCAGTCTTTTTTCTTGTGAGTGAACAGAGACTAGGGAGGTGAAATGTCCTGGTCATTTTTGTAGTTAATAAATATGAAATAGAGCTTTGGACCCTTGCAGTTTAGTCCTGAGTCTTTGCTTGTCCTGTCTGGCTGAGCTTCAGGGTCTGAAAATATCTTACCCTCTTAGGGGTATCAAATGCTTGGAGCTATTCTTTGCAAACGTAATTTTATGAGATGTATAAAAAGGCTTTCATTAAAATATCTGCTCTGCCCTGGGAAAGAGGCACAGCAGTACATAGTTATTTCATTTGCTAGGAATATTAGAGCTATGTTATCGAAGATGGCATTTGTCATTTTAATTGAAATTCCCTGCCCCTTGGGAAGGCCCTAGGTCTGTGTGCTCTTGTTTGCGTAAATGAATCAGGAGCACTTATGGCTGGATTGCTGAGGTATAAATGGGTCCTGAAACCCGTGCTTGGCGCTGCTCCTGACTCACTGCCTCATATAGTATCCAGGGACTTTTCTTTTTAGAAGCATACCAGATTTGAATCTGACCTAGTAGGGTGATATAACATACATTAACCTCTTCCAGGACATTGGAAGAGAACACTTTGTTTCACTGACCTTTGCCTTCTAAAATGAGGTAGCTCTGAGCAGTCCTAAACCAAGCATATTTCTGGGTGCTTAGATTCTGTCCTGGTCTCCCAGAATATCAGTGGGTCTTCCTTCCTTCCCTCTCTTTTCCCCCTGTTGCCCCCACTCTCCGCTGTGTGTGTGTGTGTGTGTTTGTTTGTTTGTTTGTTTGTTTTTTTGGACAGAGTTTTATGGTGTAACCCAGGCTGGCTTTAAATTCACTATTCTTCTGCCTCTACCTCCCAAGTGCTGGGATGACAGGCATGTACCACACCTGGCCTCAGTGGGTCTTTCCATCTTCCTGTTTTCATAACAGCAGGTCAAGAGTCAAGAGGATTTCAAGAATTGTAAAGTACCCTTTTAAAATTGGTACTAAAGCCATTCTTCCTGCTATTTGGAAATAAGAGACTGATTAAGTTAATAAGACATTAGGCATGATTTCCCAGCAACTGTCTTGGCAATACTTTGAGCTGATTACTTACTCCTGCCCATGGAGGGACTCCATCCTCAGGTGAGTGGACATGAAGAAAGACAAGGGTGGGTTCCCACAAGCAGCTCTGGGTGCCTGTTAGGTCAATGCATTCATTGCTAGTGGTATTATTCCCTTGAAGAAATGCACTAGACCTCATTGAGTCTTACTTGACTCCTTCCAAATGTCACAAAAGGGGATTTTATGAGGCACTGAAGAAACCAGTACTTGTAAATAACTTGTAAAAGAACGTTTTTAAAAATATGCTGGGGTGGAGAAGCAGGGAGTAGGAAGTGGGGGTAGTAGTACTCTTTGTCTTTAAAATAAAAGATTCTTATAGGAGAGGCAGACCTTTCACAGGGCCTTTGGTACTTCGGTAGCTAAAGCTTCCTGAATTGAGGCCAAGACACACCTGAATTATTTCAACGTACCCCGGCTGCAGTAAATAGGCTTTAAGAATTTTCAGTGGATCTGTGTTCCTAGTTCCACTTAAATCTTGGAAGCAGGCATTTCAAGAAGTGAGCCCTTTCACAGGAAAGCACTAATTGGTTGGCCCGTGTCCCTGATGGCTGAGAAGACAATGTGAACTGGTAGAGTTAGATGCCCTGTGTTAAGCCTGTACCCCAGCGATCAGGCAAGGTTGTGACAGTCATTAAATGGCCCTTGTTGAATGAACAGAGCCTGTCAAATGCGAGAGTGTTGCTAGTGTCCTTGTGGGCTCCAGTACCCCTTCCAGTGACATCCGTGAACATTTGGGAGAGCTTGTTGAGGAGTCAACTTTGCATGTCTGGTCTGCTTCACAAAGTACAGAATATACATTGGGCACCATTTGTCATATCCCATGCCCAGGTGACAACTGCTGGATCCTGCTCGGCCTCTTTGTCCATGTTTGGAGGGAAGTGTGAGGATTAACAAAAATAGACAGGAGACAACTGATAGAGTTGGGAGGACATCTAGTAAATAATGAATTTTACCTCATATTTTTTTTCTCATAGGCTTTATATACCCCAATCCAAAGAGGAAGGGGAAAGCAAGAGACTTCTTTACCATAATACAAGGAACTAACAAAGTAATTACATTCTTAGTACCTAAAACATCAAGTAACCACACCCTAGGTCAAAACATCCTGTTAGTAGCCACACTTTAGGTCAAACCTCCTGTCATATAATCTAAAAGGAGCCAGAACAAGTCTGACTCTCTGACCTTTAGTCAAGGCGGAACGGATCCACGTCTGTGGGTTCCCACTCTGACCCTCAGCTCTAAGTACACATTTGTAGTTACTAGGGGCCAAGGAAGGCCTTTATGACCTTGTCTTCTTTTACAACAACTGAAAGCCATAAAATAGCTCCTAGGACTTTCCCATCAATTATACCTAATGAAAGTTTCTTGGGCTAGGGGAGAGAAACAAAAAGTTAATTTCACATATTTAATAAGATCCATAGTCTTAAAGCTCCAGGTGTTCATCTTAATCTGAGCATATCCAGGTTAGATGCTGATAATTCTGAAAGTCTAATTGTCTGGGGATGACTGATATGGGAGGGAGTAATAGCAATGTGGGTGATGTCATAAAGTTAGGACCATAGAGATTGTAGAATAGAGGTTCTAATTCTCAAGATTACCAGATGGAGGCACACATTAAGAAAATGATCTTTACAGACAATAGTCTGTCAGGAAGGGAAGGTCAAATGGAGTCAAGCCTTAGTTGTTCTCATCTGAACAACTGCCTGGTGCACCCCAACACTTTTCAGTCTTCAGAGCATAAACCAAAACCACAATGCAGTAGAAAGGGGATGCATATTAGCATATTAAGTATAGAATGCATCTTACCAAGGTGTGAGAGTCTCCAGTTGGGTTCAAAAATATGACCCTAGCTTGACTCTTGTGAAGGCAAGGGAAGACAAAGGTTTGAGACTGTGACTGTTTTAAGTCAGTTCCAACCCTTTTTAGTGCAAGTTCAAGAAAGCAACAATTTCTTACATCATTTCTTTATGTCCCTGGAGTGATAGCAGGACTCAGAGAGGGCAGGTCAGGCAGTCCCTGAGTCACCTCATGCTAATATAGGGTGGATAACCAGAGCCCAGTGAGCCTTTGAGGCTGTGAGGTCTTCACTTTATGTCCTTGACCATCTCATGCTTCTTTAAGGCTGCATAAAGAGTTGGGCAGGGTGTCCATACTGTCCATTCAAATTTGCAACAGTAAGGCATTTTAACTGCAAAGACAATATAGCCATAGCAATATAAGAGTATCAAACAAATAGAATATGCTATTTTAGATTGTATTTTGTCATCTTTTTAATATTGATAATGTGCTGTCATCTCTTACTCTAAATAAATTTTAGACTTAATTGGCTTTGGATCTTTTTAAATGGGGATAAACTCTACAAAATTCACATAAGCTGTGGGTCAGTGTTGATACCCAAGTCGAGTTAAAAGGTAATGATGGAATATTTAAGAGGAGATTCAGGCCAAATGTCTTTGGTTATGAGCCTCTTTGGACTAGTGCTTAGTTAGGAGGTTGACAAGCTTTAGAGAAAGTGTGGGTGACTAATCATAAATCATTTCAGCAGTGGTACACTGAAATTCTAAAGAGACAGGGAGCACAGGTAGAAACCCCGCTTTCTGATATGGGTATCCTCTAGACTAAGCATCTAGAAGGTGCTTAGCCTTCCTGATGCTGCAACCCTTCAATACAGTTCCTCATGTTGTGGTGACCCCCAACCATAAAATTATTCTGTTGCTACTTCATAACTGTAATTTTTCTACTGTTATAAATTATAATGTAAATACCTGGTATGCAGGATATCTACTATGCGACCCCCAGGTTGAGCGGCTCTAGACAATCTCGTTGGCCACTATCCTTGATCTCTTTGGCCCATGCTTCCAATCTTTCCTAAGGTGTTGAATGGTCACACACATGTTGGGGTGCATAATTAAATGTCGATTGCTAAGCAAAGTGGGAGTGACTTGCAGTGGCTTAAAGTTTTGCCTAAGGATAACTTGCTACCTCCCACCCTCCATGAGCTCTCTTACTGATGTAACCGGGGTTATTGTTTTTCATAAATGTGTATCTGTTCAGTAGGAGGGAGTTTGCAATACCAGTGTGGAATTCTACCTGTCTTATCAAACACTTAAAAGATGAAGACCCGAAACTAAAACTTTGGGGCTTAGCAGCAAACTTGATAACTGAGAAAGGGTCTGGATGCTTTGGAGAAGTGCCCTTCCAAAGGCATGGCAGGAACCTTTTAGAGTCATAGGATACTTATCCCTTCTGACCGGGCTATAGGTATGATGAAGAGATTCTGCACAGTATAGAGAACAATGCATGTGTTACATGTATATACTCGGGGCTTCTCGAACACATGTGCCCACACGTGGTCCTCACGGCCATTTAGACAGGAGCTTTCAACAGTGGTGTCTCCACAGCTTTTGTTTAGCATCTCTCTTCCAAACATCCACTTCCTGATCAAGCTTACCCTTTTCTCTGTTGAAAGCGATGTATGTACAGCCATGTGGACATGTAGATAAATGATATTCACACTTGTAGCCACTTTCAGTTGAATGCAAAGAGTTATGTCTATTATGCTTTTTGAATTTTTTTTTCAACATTGCAAAAGGAAAAGTCAACAGAATGAAAAACAGAGTCTGTTAACGCATAGGTTTAAAGGGAAGATTGCTCTAAGTCACTGTTCTCTTTCAGACAATGGAAGAATACATGAACAAGCCCACGTTTTAACGGTGCCGTCTACTTGAAGATTCTGAGTGCTTCGTGTTGGGAATCGACAAACAAGCAACTCTTTGCATCCAGTCTCCACACAGCTTCTGGCTCCATGCCAAAAATAACTTAAAGGGATTGTTGTTAGCATAATGTATTTATGGTTGCTACATGTCTGTAATATACTGTGTATCAGTACTCATTGTGGCTCTAGTTGTTTCAAATAATTGCTGCACATTGAATAGCTGTTTGCCGTGTTTGTGGCATTTTTTAAAACATAATTTCAAATATTAGTTTCAATATAATTATTTTTGTTGCCATTTGATCAGTTTACCTATAGACTGACAACTACTTTGTGATAACACAATTTTGAATGTAAAGTATATTTTATATAACAAATGCCTTTCCTAAATATTTTTAAAAGGTACATGAATTCAAATTTATGTGAATAGTTCAGATTTCATACATGATGCAGACATTTTTTAAATATGTTCAATACTACTATAATTTCAGGTCAGATACAATTTATATGACTTTAATGTTTTGAATTCAACTTATTTTCTTCAGAATTGGGATAGAACTTTATAAATGATTTTGATGTCTTAGAAGGTGCTAGATTGAGGTTTTTAAATTTACTTTCAATTTAATATAAGGGACATTTCAATAAGGTTATGTTTTCTACAAGCTACCTATTATGGTTTCAGGATATGTGGAGATAAAATATTACAGCATCTCCTATTATTACCAAAGTACTAACAAAGGAATCGCTAGATCAATAATTGTGATCTCCACTACTATTTTACATCTCATGTTCCATTTAATCCTTGTGATTGAGAGGCTTCTTCAAATATTTTTAACGTAAGCTGAATGTATTAGGTTTCCTTAGGGCATGCATTTTCATTGTGTCCTTTATGGGAGGTGACTCTATTCCTTTTTCCTCTCCTCCTCCCCAGGAAAATATTTTCTGATGACCACTATTATTGTGACCATGCCACCTTCATGCTTCCAAAACAAAAGTTCTGCATAGTCAGGTACTGAGTGTGCTCAGACATGAAGTAGGGAGTTGCTGTGTGGCGTTTGTTCTCGGCGCCCGTGTCTGGAGTTTCGGGTATGCATTTTCATTGTGAGTGTCAAGGTCTGATGCCGTCCATATCAGAGCACTTAGGATGCTTACGTTTTTCCTGAGACAGTAGTGAGCTTGAGTTTGTGTTCTGTGGGAGATCTCAAAAGGGAACATGATGGTTTGTTGCCTTAGTTCATCTCATGTCATATTTAAGGGATGATGGCAAAACCAAACTGGAAGAACAGTCAAAATGACCCACTCCTCAATGTAACCATTTGTTTAGAGGCAGATTAAAAATATGATTATGGTGGCCAGTTGATGTTTGTCCCTTTTCAACAACTTTGTGTAGGAAGACTTCAGTTTTGTGCACTAACTTAAAAAAAATGGTAAGAATCTTTATTTTTCAAACATTTTGTAAAACTGAACTTTCTGTAATTTCAGAGGTTTTCTGGTTCCTTCTCAGTGTTTTTGAATGAAGGTATCATAAAATGTACTGCTTATATTCTGGATAGTAACACTTTTGACACTGTCCAGCTTGTACAAGGATTCTTCCTGTCAATGTACACATAGAAAGTGATTATATTTATATGACATACTGGGCTAAATTCAAAGGATTTGAGGAATGGCTTACATGAACTTTAGTGAAAATCATTATGCATATTTTCTTTATTATTACAAAAGTCTAAGGAAAATACCAAGTGAAAAGAAAAATAATACTGAATTTGTATAAAACTTCCAAATAAAATGTTAAAAAATGTTGATAATGAACTTGAGTATGATTTCATGACTATACATGTAAAATATATATATACATATATATACATATATATATATATTTAACTAATCTTTTAGTTCTTATAATTTTAACTTTAGTTTCTGGTAAAATCCCTTTAAAATTTCTTGCTAGCCTTGGCAGTGGTGGCGCACGCCTTTAATCCCAGCACTTTGGAGGCAGAGGCAGGTAGATCTCTGAGTTCAAGGCCAGCCTGGTCTACACAACGAGTTTCAGAACAGCCAGGGCTACACAGAGAAACCCTGTATCAAACAAAACAAAACAACACAACCTCCCCGCCCCCGCACACATACACACAAAAACAACTAAAAAGGGAAAAAAGAAAATAATTTCTTGCTATTTAGTAATGATAACCTCACAAGATGGAGGCTCCTGGGAGAATATTCCTTTCTTCCCCCATTTTGTTCTTTCAGCATTTCTTTACAGTGTGATGACAGGATTTCTTTACTGGCAGCCGAGGAAGAAGTCAGTCTTTCATCACTCCCATTAACAAATGTCAAGGCTTTCTTTGTGATAAGTGAATTTTCTCATCCCGAATCTCTTAAAATAATGATAAGGCTTCCATCAAATACACTGTGCTTCAAATCCTAATAATTCTTCCAAGATGTGTATTATTGAACAATAAAATATCATTGACAGACTGCGTGGCCATCAATTGACTTCTCAGAGGTTTCATCAATGAACACCTTGATAAGTGTTATTGTAGTTTTTCATATGGTCCCTACATTTTTTGATACAATACATTCAAATATTCTGGAACATGTAAATCCAGCCAATGACAATTTCCAACAATGGTAAATGGGAGGCCATTTCTTTGTTTGAACCCTTTTTTGACTTGTTACAAACACTTCATGAAACTACCCATAGACGATGCGCCTTGACACTGGACAGCAATAATCTGCTTTGTCACAGGTAAAACCAGAAGCATCTAATGACATCTAGGGCTTTATTAAAGTCACCTTTCTCCTCTCCCCCATCCCTTACCCCTCTTCTCTCCCCCACTCTTCTCCTCTCCTTCCTCACACCTTTTCCTCTCTTTCCCTCTCTTTCCCCGACTTAATGCCTTCTTCCCTCTACTTCCTCCCCTCTTTCCCTTCCTCTCTTCTCCCTCTCTCTCTTTGTTGGCTTTCTATTGCTGCGATAAAATACCATGACCAAAATCACCTTGGTGAAGAAAGGGTTTATTTCCGCTTATGATTTATAGACCATCATGAAGGGAGGTCAGGGCAGGAAGCTGGAGGTGGGAACTGAAGCAGACCACACAGGAATGCTGCTGACCCATCTTGCTTGTTTATACCACTTAGAACCACCAGCCCAGGGTAGTACCACCCTCAG
The DNA here is from genome assembly GCA_028555095.1 of Dicrostonyx torquatus. Lineage (NCBI taxonomy): Eukaryota > Metazoa > Chordata > Mammalia > Rodentia > Cricetidae > Dicrostonyx > Dicrostonyx torquatus. The sequence goes on along the minus strand of JAQHUG010000275.1, from coordinate 2,187,941 downwards.
TGGGCTGGGTCCTCCCGCATTATTATGACTCAAAAAAATGCCACACAGATTTATACACAGGTCAATCCAATGGTGGCAATTTCTCAACTGAGGGTCCCTCAAATATAGGCGACTCAAGTTTGTGTCAAGGTGATAAAAAAAAAAACAAAAAACAAACAAACAAAAAAACTAGCCAGCACACTCACTGTCATTTTTTCCTGACACAGGACCTCATTGTGTAGCCGAAGCTGGCCTCTAGCTGGTGACTCTCCTGCCCCTGCCACCCAACTGCTAAGGTTATAGGCATATGCCACCACACATGCCTTAGAGTCACATTTTGATGTACGCTTTGGTATGTAAATCAAGCCTCCAGACAGATGTTAGAAAGTTCTCCACAAATGAATTTGCATACTTACTGAATCTTAGGGTCCTCGTGGATGTGGGTCATTGGTCCCTAGCATGTGCACCTCTTCCATCATGGCTTCAGTTCTAGGTGCTCATTTATTGTTTTGCTTTCTAGCGTGTTTTGGAACTTTGCCAGATAATGTTCAAATGTTTCTTTTGAGCGCATCTCTCTCACTTGACTAAGAAAAGTCAGTTAATTTGAGATACATTTATGTTTCCATCATTTTCTTCAATGGAGTGACATTGGGTACTTCCAGCACACTCAGGGCAGGCCTCATGCTTAGGAGTAGTCAGCACGAATCAGACTCCATGGTTTTTAGTGAAGTTTCTCTCTCTCTCTCTCTCTCTCTCTCTCTCTCTCTCTCTCTCTCTCTGTCTCTCTCTCTCTCTCTGTCTCTCTCTCTCTCTCTCTTTGAAAGAAAGAACATGAAGTTGAGTGGGTAGGGAAGAGGAAGATCTGGGAGGCACGGAGGCATGGAGAAGAGTATGATAAATACACTCTATGTAATTCTCAAATAATAAATTATTTAAAAAGAAAAAATAAACCAATAGTTAGATCATTTGCATTCATTAAGATGGAATCAAATAAAGTGAGAAGTGAGAGTGTGATAATTTTCAATTAATACAGTTTAAATTTGAATGCTTGAAATGTTAATTTTGGTTAAATAAAATGTACTTCCTTAAAGGTCTTAAACTATAAATACTAGTTTTAATTATGCAGGATTAAATACATTTTGGGAGAATTTATCTTCTATAATGAATTGAGTTAATGAAATTACATTTTTCATTATTTAAAAGTTGAGCATTTTGAGGGGAAAAATGCTCAATGACATTTTGTCTAGTCAATTTTTTGAGTCATTGTATGATTAAAGGCTAAGACTAAAATGATGGGAAAATAAATAAGCAAAAGTAAGTTAATGAGAAAAATTTCTAGAATCAGTTGTACATTCTACTTAGAGCAATAATCACATGTAATAATAATATCAACAAAGAAAATAATTTTAGATTGTTAATTGAAAAATTTACTAAAATTATAGAAGCATAATTTGAAGAAAATGTAAATCTTTTTTACATATACAACAAACCTAAACACAGTAAATAGTAAAGTAAAAAATCAGGTGAGTTGGTGATTTCAGGAGATGCTTCCTGCGAGACCTTTGTATTCTAGCCTTCTCACTCTGGGTCCTGGTTGGCTTTTTTGTCAGCTAGACACAAGCTAGAATTATCTGGGAAGAGAAATCTCAACTGAGAAAACGCCTCCATCAGATTGTCTGTGGGTGAAGTCTGTGAGCTCATTTTCTTGATTGCTAATTGATAGAGAAAAGTGCCACCCACTGGGGGCATTGCCTCTCCTGGGCAGGTGGTGCTTGGTGGTTTGAGAAAGTGGGTTGAGCAAGCCATGAAGACAAGTCAGTAAGCAGTCTTGTTCCATGACCTCTGCTTCAGTTCTTGCTTCTAGGTTCCTGCCTTGAGCTTCCGCACAGACACTATGCTGTTCCTAAGTGGCCTTTGGGCACCGTGTCTTATTACAGCAATAGAAACCGGACAAAGACACACTATTCCTGTAGTCTGTACTTAAGACATTATGAGCAAGAATATGTATGTACTGAAGTTAAGAATTTTTCTGAGGACGCCATGCAAATACCACTAAATATAATTTTAGTTTTTATGAACTGCAATAGGAAATTGGGCTTGAATGTTTATCTGCATTATGGTTCTCAGAAACCAGTTCTCTGAAAGCAAAGCAGTAAGCCATAGCATATAGGCCAGAGTGCTTGATTGGTGGAATTGCGAATCCTATTTGTGTTTAGCTAGAGCGAGCTTGGGGACCCTATTGCTAGTTCTGAGTGTCACTGACAGGACTCATGGAGAAAAGGATTATGGGAAGATGATGGGATGACTGAGGTGAGCCAGAGAGACTACTCATTATACACCAAAGGAAAGAAAATGAGAATACCAGTGCTCAGACTTCGATGGGGTCACGGTGCTAAACATTTGTTTAATTAACTTTCCTTTAGATCAAAGGCATTACCATAAGAAGGTATTTGATCAGCTTGTACCACAGCTTTTGGGCATGATTTTCATCCTTTCAACGGATGGGAGTCCAGTATACTGAGAGCACTCTGAATGACTGACACTTGCAGGAGTAGAGAAAGAGCTGCTCCTGGAATATGGACAAGAAGTGAACTGCCAAGTTTGTGTTTGGGAGTTTTGCAAGTGGAACTTCTCACCGTCTTGAGAAAGAAACATGTTTTCCTGGCCTTGGATAACAGTCTGAAAAGGTAGAGTCCAGTGACCGCTTTGGGCACTTAGCGAAGGCATCCATTTAACCTTGTTTATAGCTAAGCATGAATGAAAGCTTCACATCTGATTCTGAGCCGAGGAGCCAGGGTAGGATGCAAGCAACATGGCTTGGGAAGCGAAGCAAAAGACTGGATGTCCATTTATGAGATCACTTCCTGGTGCTGTGAGAATTCATTTCCCAATCTCTTTTGCAAGTCAGGTTATTCATGGGCGTAGTAATGACCAATGGAATGTGGGTCAAAGTCATGTTCTGAGTCACAGAGCTGATATGTGGCCTTTCATTCTCTGTCTTCACTGTTACAGCTGAAGGAAAAGAACCCATGACTCAGAGAAAGCAGAGCCTTGTTAAGAGTTTAAAACATGTTAGAAAAGCCAACCAACTGGCCACAGAAGGGGACTTCAAGTGTCTGAAGCCACTGAACTCCAGCTGTTTATTGTCACACGAGTCTGTCCTAAGCAATGCATGACCCAGTGTTGGGCTGTTACCAAGAGAATCATCAAGACTAGGACGTCAAGTGCGTTCTTAGGACATACACAAACCGTAAGACCCTTGACAGTGAACCCACACAGCTGCTTCTCTCGTGACTGCAGAAACAAGCTACTGTGTGGGTGGAATAGCGTGCCCCTCCCGGGCTTATGTTTTAAACACCCAGCTGGTGGCGCTGTTTGGGACACTGTGGATTCTTGAGGAGGCAGGTCCTAGCAGGAGGAACCAAGGGGTTGGCCTTCGAAGCTTATAGCCTGGTCTTAAGTTCAGTTCTGTTCTCTGTTTAGCGGGTCATGATTCTGGACTCTTATACAACATGCCGAGCTACAGTGGGCCCTTACAAACTCTGCCAGTCTTTCCCTGCCATGATGGTCTGAAACCATGAGCCAAATTCTTTTTTGTGTCAAGTTGTTCCTGTCAGGGATTTTGGCAGCGGCAATGCAGAAGAAGCTAAGTCAGGTCCTGAGATACAGACATCAGCTATATTAACAAAAACATGATTATGATGTCATTCATACTCCACAGATGTTTTCATGGAGATAAAAATTTGAGTCCCAAGGACACTCTGAGCCTGTAGGCTCATTTGTTTCTCACTATGTAAAGGCTGTTATTTCACCTAAAAATTTGATATAGTTAGGTGTAATTTTTATAAATTTTGGAAAATTGTATGAACTGGCAATATTGGGATTTCCAGAATCTGGAGCCTAGGGGCCAACACTGCAGTTTCCTTCGTTCTCAGCACTGTTCCTGTCCACTTGAGTTTACATGCCGGCCTACTTCTAGACTCTTCTTGCTCAATCCCTCTTCAAAGATTGCTAGTGAAGTCTTCTCTACCTTCTGAGAGCCTCCTTGTTCTGTCCTAATACAAGTTACAAATCCTGCTCTCTTCTGCCCAGTGAGTGTATCCATTTTTCTTGGCTTTTTTTAAAAAATATTTATTTATTTATTATGTATACAATATTCTGTCTGTGTGTATGTCTACTGTCCAGAAGAGGGCACCAGACCTCATTATAGATGGTTGTGAGCCACCAATGTGGTTGCTGGGAATTGAACTCAGGACCTTTGGAAGAGCAGGCAATGCTCTTAACCACTGAGCCATCTCTCCAGCCCCTTTTCTTGGCTTTTGATTGTTCAATTTATTCCTTTTACTTGGTGCATCTTCTAACCCTAGATTCTTTAAGAGCAATGTTTATTCTTTATTTGTTCACTGTGTGTCTCCTCTTGTGTATGCCATGGCGCATGCATGTAGATCAGAGGACAACTCGTGGGAGTTGATTCTCTCCTTCTACCATTTGCATTCTGGGGATCAAACTTAGGTTATTGGGTTTAGCAGCAAGCACCCCTATACACTAAGTCATCTTGTCAGCCATTTTATATCCAGATTCTTAAATACACCACTTAAATGCCATTGTTGTCATGAATTTCCTTGATCCATCCTTCCTGCCTCCTCTAAAAGCCCTTCAATGACATGTCTCCTTCAATATCTTTTGGCAGATATCTAATCTTATATACGGCACAGCAGGTTCATGAAAATATCAAAGCAGTGTCTTTTTTTTCAGAGCAAATTATCGGAATTGTTCACTTTTGGTCAAAAGGCTTTCTATTGTCTTTTATCTTGAGACATAATTACATTGCCAAAACACGGTAGGATCCCAAAACTAAAAGAGGTTGGTTTTGACTCTTATTGGCCAAGATTTCTTTTTTCTCTTTTGCTAGTAGCATAAGGACCTACCTTCCCTATCAGGCCCTGGCACAGGGACTGTCAGTAAGGACAGAGTGAAAGTCAAGTGTTGCTTACCCCATGATGCAGGGTCAAAACTAAAACTGAATGCAATAGTGATACCTTAATAGTTTTTTAAAATTATTTTTGTTTATTTATTTATATTTTGTGAAAGAAACAAGTGCGTTGATACTAGAATCTAGGTGACCATATTTTCAGGTCAGCTTTAATTCAATACTGTTTATGCAAACCATTCATTCATCCTCGCGGCAAATCCACTGTCACCTTTTGTTTCAAGATGGATGAGACCCTGCTGTCTTCTGATTATACGTGAAAGTACAGACTCTTAAAAATCAACCAAGCACTACCCAAGCCAAGCACTTTTGTGTTTTTAACTCTTCCCAAAGATAATGAGTTTAGCACAATTGTTGTAGGGAGAGCATTTTTAAAATGAGCTCCTCCAACCCACACCTTTGTATGATTTTTTTTTTCTGATTCGTGAAGTTAGGAAGTGGTGGTGTGCTAATTCCTCTTCCTCACCAATCTTCCTTTTGCCTTCTGCTACACAAATATGTTGGCATTCTCTTGTACCCTGTAGGAGCTGCATAAATGCAAGTGATAAAAAAATGAAGCCTGGAAAAGCACATTTGTACATGAAAGGAAGATTATTCCTTTAAGGAAGCTTGAGTGTAGCTCAGAGTGGCAGTTGCCATGGGAATGATTGATGGCCAGTTACACTAGATGGAGCTAAACCACTGCTTTTGAAGGGCAGGAAAAAATATTGTCTCCCCCCCCCCTTCCCCCTTTTCAAATTTATAGCAGTTGAGCTATCAAGGAAATATTGAAAGTAGCAAAAGAGAGCAAGTTTAATATTGGCAAATGTAAAAATTCCCCGTTCATTTGATCCTTCATTTCATCATCTTCTTTGTTGATGGAAATGCAGCAAAATAAAAATTTAGAGTAAAAAATTAGGACTAGTATCATCACTATTTTACAAAAGGCACCCTCATAGGATGCTGTTGACAGTGATGTTGAGGACCTTGAATTTGTTCCTAGGACTTTGCTGCTTATACTCTTTACTGATTCGGAGGACCATTCTTTTATGGCCACAGTGTTTAGCTAGCGCTTCCACAGCTTCAGTGTCTTCAGAGTCCCTTTAGTGAATTCCTGAGACTGAAGTTTACCTTGGGCACTCTTACACCCAGCAGTATTCAGACACTATTGTTTGGTTACATCGTACGTGGATGTAAACAACTAGGGAAGGATTGGAGGGAGAGTCTAGGAAGATGCTCTGAAGGTGCAATGCAATAGTTTCACACTTTGCCAGGATTGTGTGGGGAGCTAGAATCAACAGGACTGAGGTAAAGACTATCAGTCAACATTTGACTTAGTATACTTTAGGGCATTTTTTTTGTTGTTTATTTTCATTATCTCCATGTTTTTAATGGAAGTAGATTTGTATACATGGATATGTTAGTATACCTTATTGACAATTATGAATATATATGTGAATGTATATTTGTCATTAACAAAATTAAAATGACTTAAAACAAAACTAAGAATAATAGTCATTATGGGATGACATATAAACATATATTGCCGAAGAAGAGCATGTTGGTGTGTGTGCAAATGATCATACATGCTGGCTCATAAATGCTGAGACTCTAACTCAGGTCCTCAAACTGTGGTCCAAGGGCCAAATCTAACCTGTGGAGTGTTTTTATGTGGCTGCTTTACAAGGTAAGAGTACTCAAAAGGAAGGAGAAGACTGAGGTACGAAAGTAGAGGAGGAGGAGATAAAGGAGGAACTAGAGAAGGAAAAGGAAGAGGAAGAGGATGAGGAGGAAATTCCTACTCTCTGGCTCCTGGTGCAGTATATCTTCTAACTCATGATTATACCTAAGAAGGAAAAGTCTCAAAAGTGAAAGATACTCATGACATTATGATATAGAGTGAGCTTTCTAGGGCGTTAATAATCATTTAAAAACCGAGAGTGAGCTAAATACCTAGGATAGACAACCGATTGTGTGATGTTCATCATGCAAGGGGCTGTTTCTCCATCAATAAAGTGATGCCCAGTGAAGATGTTGGTTCTCCATCTGTACCTCACCCAGATTCACAGGCGCATCCGAACTCTAAATGTCTGATGTGGAACTACTCACTTTGCTAATTCACTGACTCATTAATTCAAACTGATACTAAAAAACATAAACGTTGTACATGTTAGCCACATGTCACATGTTTGAAAGTTTATCTTATGTGTTGTTTAAATCAGGCTAACTACACTTATATCCTAAAACATCTATCAATTCTCTATAGTGAGAGTTTTCTAAATCCTTTAACTTTTTGAAACACATGGTACAGAATTTCTAGTTAGGGTTCCCCTACTGTCTGTTAAACCTTATGTTATAAAACATAATGATGTTTTGCCTGGAACAAGATGACCTTTATGTGAAAGAGTCTGGCAGTTCCTGAGGCCTATGCTCTGCGAGAGACATAACAAGGAGATGCCAGCCCACTGTCCACTTGGAGGTCCATTCTAGGGCACCCATTTCTCTATGAGGAAGAATTTCTGTTTCTTGTTTGACAGGTTCTTTCTTCCACTTTCTGCATAACATGGTATGGGTGGGATTGGTTCTTACCCCATACTTGATCCATAGGTCTTTGTGAAGCTATGTTTTGTGAGTCATTTTCCCCTGCGTACTGGTACTGTGTACCACTTGGTGATTATTTTTTTAATTTGGTTTGGTCTCAGAATATTGACCAGGAATGAAATCAGATATGCATTACAGTTTGTTGATAGGCGCCAGATTCAGTTTACATTGTTGACTCAGTGCCTTTTGTAAGTCTATCAAATGAAGAAGAATTTGAGAAGAATCTTTAAACCCAATAATTTTCCCAGGAGGGAAGATAGCTAAGATAGAAGTCACATCCATCCCCTCTGTGGCTCTGAACTCAGCAGTGGTTATCTGTGTCTTTTAAGATAATTCCTACAATTCTTGGTGTGGAGGCCTGCCTTTTCGTGATGTTTCCAGCCTCATTGTGGTTCGTTTATCCACCCCCAACACATGCAGGATATGCTTGGTTGCTTATGCATTTTTGCTTGTTTAAACATTAAACTTGTTTATCTGTCATCTCCACTCAGAGCTCTTGCTTGGTTGCCGAAGTGAAACAGCCACCTATTTCCCCATGGTTACTCTCTTGTTTATGGCCCTGTCTCATTTTCCTTGTGACACTTACACTGTCTGAAATTGCTCTATTGATTTGTTGGCAGATTAAGCTTTCATTTGACAACATCTGCACATATATATGCATTCGTTGTTTTTGCTTCCACATTTGGTTTTGAGGAGAGACCCTGCACCTTTAATACCCAGGACATGTCTCAGAAGCATCTGGCCCTCAGGAGGCTCTCCATGTCCTTCCATCATTATTCTTCTGAACTTTCCTTTTCTTTTTTTTTTCTCTCCACACACACCTTAAGTGACTAGTGGATACACTATATACTGTCCTGTACAGCAAATAGTCTCAAAAAAGAAGGACTGGTCTTTCTGTATACACAGGTCACACAGGCTGGCATCCTGTAGAGGCCGATTTCTTTTTCTTTTTTTTTGGTTTTACAAGACAGGGTTTCTCTGTGGCTTTGGAGCCTGCACTGGAACTAGCTCTTGTAGACCAGGCTGGTCTCGAACTCACAGAGATCCACCTGCCTCTGCCTCCCGAGTGCTGGGATTAAAGGCATGTGCCACCACTGCCCGGCGAGCCTGATTTCTTAATGCATACCTGAATAAATGGGTAAATCCATAGTTGTTCCCAACTAATACTTACTATGCTGGTTTGATTTCCATCTACAGTTTTTAAAATTCTTTCCTTATACAGAAAGGACAGGCATGAAAACCCTCCAGAAAGTATTTTTTTCTTCAAGTTATAAAATTTGTGTTTATCAGACAAAGTTTAGTTTGTATTGATACGACGGATCCCCTTTCCTCCACTGTCTCCTCCTCTTCTTTCTTCTTATTTTTGTTGCTTTATTCTCCTTAGTCTTCTCTTTTACTAGAAAGACAAAACCTCTAGAAATCATACACAGGAAAATAAATCTCCTGACCAATACTGTGCTGAATCCACCTCTTCCCTTTTTATTGAGGGTACATAAAGCAGCCTGGAAGATGGAGTTCTTAAAACAGCTTTGAAGAGTTAATGATTATAGAAGATATAATCACATCCATGCCAGACACCTCACAGAGAAACAGGAGTTAATTAAAACCACAACTGAGTAGTGTTGACAGAAGTTAAAAATCAAGTGGCAACTATATTCGAATGATGAAAGCAGAAAGTTCAGGGAAGAGGGAAAGACTGCTCATTCATCCATTTGTTTATTGTTTATGTCTCTTTAGTAAGCCCTCACTTGGCTGTGTAGGGATTTGGGAGGAATTATACTGCCATACAAGACTCAATGAGCACTTAACAGAGCAACCATCTTAGGATGGGAGAATTCAGGACAAAGTTAGTCCTCAAGAAATACTATAAGATCTTTGTTCTGGCTAATGAAGCAGAGTTAGGAGAAGAAAGACATTAGATCATGGATGAGGTTGAGCAGAGGAGGACTAAGCAGCCCCTGTGGACTACTACTGTCTTCAAGGCTGAAACGCCAAAGTATAGATTCCAGATGATGTGTGGTTTTGTTCTGGAAAGATCTATGCTTAATTTGGTACTGGTGCTCATACACATGCCAGAATTCCTCTTTCAGACATACTTCAGGGAAACCACACTATACAGCTGTGTCATAATTGGATGGCATCTGAGCTCTCACTTTGGGACACCTGTTCTATAAGAGACTCCATTTTATAGCTTAATAATGAGACTTGGCAAATGGATGACTGGACTAAGGTCCCACGGGCATGAAGAGAAAGAAGTCAGAATTCTTCTTAAACTTTCTGACTTCAGATCCCTGGCGAGCATCCAGGTATTTGGAAGTCTCTTGAAGCCAAATATGGTAGATGATTGACTTGAGTGAAAGCCTTTCAGGTAGAAATGGTGTTAGTTTCATGAGACTGGTTTTCATGTGTGATTTGGAAGCTGAATTTGAGAGCAATTCCAAAGATTCGTTGTTCAGATGGATAAATGAGAAAAGTATTTTCTGACCAAGAATATTGGGCATGTAAACGCAAGTCAGAGTAGTTATTATATAGGCTTATTGATTTAAACCACAAAGTTACTATGAAAAGGGAGGAAGGTAGGGAGGAGGCAGGGATGAGGAGGGAGCTGCTGTGCTCAGCAGAGTAGGCAGCAGGCTTTTGTTTGACTGTAAAGAAATTTGGTAATTATTTGTTGATCATGGACCTGGTTTCAATAGGTACTTTTCTTAACGTTCAAGTGTTCTGACTTTGTATTTGGTGGGCTGATAAGAAGTTGCTGGATCCAGGAACTGATGAGTTCTACCTGCTGTTGGCATTGTCAGTCTTGTTAAAAGAATTTCACTGCTTCTGTCAACAGAAGTTGGACCCATCCTGTCACTGGAATCCACTTGTATAAACTTCTTAGTGGCTTGAGCTGGACCTTATGGTGTGACTAAAGGACTTTAGGTGCTTGCCATCCTGAAAAAGCACGGAATATGGTAGCAGAGACATACCAGCTCCAGTAGGCAATAGGCCAAGCTCACTTTCCAATGGCATCTTAGACCAAACATTTCCCAAGTGGTCTTACATGCCATGCTGGACAAAGTGAAGCTCATGTGTTATAGCAATAAAGGAAAAAAAATAATACCACATGAAGATAGAGACCCCGACCCTTCCATGCCACTGTAGTCATCCAGTAGACATCTGCAAGCCCCATAGTAGACTCAGGACTTCCAGCAGAAATCTTCAAGTTTCTATGAAGTTACCTGCAGTTGTTATAGCAACCAGGATATCAGAGGTGTTATCAGAACCACTAATTGTCAGCTATGTGATCTTCAAATTCAGTAGTTTTTAAGTAAAAGCAAGGCTTGGAGACGTGGAAAAGTTCTTCTTCAGTAACAATTCCCTTTTGTTTTTGCTGGTATTCTGTGTGACCATCTTGAATCCTAGTGCTTTTAGATTTCTGTAGTCATAAGATCCTTCTACTATGTAAACATCCTCTTCTTGTGGCCTCATCTGACATTTCAAGACAAAGCTGTTGAGACTATACAAGGATGGAGACAGGGGAGAACACATGTTATATTTCCAATGGACAAGAAGTTAAGGGGCCTAAACTTATTTGCCTTTTAATACCTTATGTTGGTCATCACCTATTTGAAGAGGACAGGAGAGTCAAGATGAGAAATAGAAAAAAGGAAAGGAAGGGGAAGGAGATGAATTCAAAGGGGGATAAAGAAAATAAACAGATGTTGTGCATACATGTGCATACATATTTATCACATTGATGAGAGTCAAGAACACATGCTTGGAAATGGTGGGAGTCAGGGCATCTCCAGCACATCTACCATCAAGATCGCAGGTGAACTCACCCTCCACTGACTGCTGGACTTAAAGGCTGCAGCCTGTTCAGTAGTAGCCTACTGCTACCAGGTTGTCCCAAGCACCGTAAGATCTCCTCTGAGATCATTCTTAGGATTATATGTCATGAAGTTCCCTGCGTTTCTATTTGAATGACTGGTGGGATCATATATTCACCCCTTGCCATTCCAGGGAGAAGGTAGCTGAAGGTTCCCCTTTAGAACCATGTCAGTGCCAAGGTGAGACCATGTACCCTGGACTCCACATGGCAGAGTGGGAACTGTCTGCAGGAAGATTAGAGTACTTTGAAAGAAGAGAGACTAGATGTGGACCTGAAAACAAAAAAGAATCCAAAGGAACGCCCAAGGCTGCCTCCAAGGATAACTGTGATGGTAGACTCCAAACCTTTCATTATAAATGTTTCTGAAAAGTGTAATGAGTGCCCCCTTTATCTGTACACTGAGTTTAGAAAAACAAGCATAGACTGCAGACTGTTCTAATTAAAATGGCTTTAAGTAAGATCATGCAATAGCCAAATGTCTTAACTTACATGCATTTATATGTATAAGCGTGTACACATGCATGTGTGCACATGGCGGCTAGAGGACAAGCTTGAGTGTCATCCTTAGACACACTGTCCACCTCTTTCATTGGCCTGGAGTCACCAATGACCCTAGGCAGGCTGGCCAGTGAACCCTGGATCCTCCTGTTTCCATTTCTCCTGGGTTCAGATTATAATGGCATGCCTTTATATTTGGCATTATTACATGGGCTTAGGGGATTGAACCTGGGTCTTCATGCTTGCAAAGCAAGTACTTTACCCAGTCAGCTATCTCTCCAGCACACCATGTTCTTATTTTAAAAAAAATACACTCACACAACCAAACCAAACAACAACAAAACCAGTGAGTGACGTTATGATTAGGTAGAAAATTACAAAGTTGTACAACTGGCATGTCCACCCTCATTCTCAGTTTTGTGTTAGAATTAAAGTTTGATTTCTCGTTGCCATAAGGAAGCCCACAACGTGGTCTCTGACTTTGAATTTTCCATGGGACTTTGGGTTTTTCCAATTTCTCAGTTTATATATTTTTTTCATTAATAAAACTGGGAAATACATCTCCTTTCTTCTATATTTTTGAGAAAATTGAAATAAGAAAATCTTGTAAGATCTTGGTTCATGCCTGGCAATTAGAAAGTGCCCAGCAAATGTCAGCCAAACTCATAAACTCATTTGTTGGCCCTCAAGCGATTGAGATTGAGTTGGTACATTGACAAGATCCATGTGACAGGGAAGTAAATGGTCCAGGAGAGTGGTGAGTAGGTTGATGATAAATGTGCTGGGGAGCTGTGCCAAAGAAACAGCTAAGTAAGAGGCTGAATTCTTGGCTCATAGTGGTTGGGAAAATGGACATGTGCACAGTCCTAGCCTAGCCAAGAATGTACTTAGGTTGGAAGTTGAAACATGAGGAGGAGGAGGAGGAGGACATGAGAACACTGCTGTGACATTCAGGAACTTCAGCGTCACAGAGGATGGTCCTGTACAGGGCTGCTCTGGGGATAGGGAGCTGAGATGGAGAAGTATGTTAGGACGGAGCTTCCAGGCACTTGGGCTAAGCCTGTGCAATCCTAAGGAACACACCTTCCACCCTCGGAGTCCTTAAAGAGCCCTGGTGAGCATTTCTGCTTGGATAGACCTTCCCTTCTGCAGGGCCCCTTCCTGCTGCTGCCCCAGAGCAGGTTCCCCTGTATTCATGCAAATCAGCTTGTTTCTTATCTGGCAAATCATGCAAGCATTTCGACTCTAGTCAGACTTTGCTTTTCTGGCTAGGCCCTTTCCACAGGCCAGAAAGAATACGTGGGTATGGAGAGGACCGTAGAGCCATAATCCACGGTTCTGAGATTTTCTTGAGCCAAGATCAAACTTGCTTGTACTGTCTGCATTTAACCACTGACTGTGTTCTTCCTCTTCTTTCCTGGCTTCTTGTGTGTGTGTTGGTCTTTAGAGAGGATTTGATGACTAGAGGGCTAATGCTAAGTCTCTTGTCTCCATCCGTGTCACCGGGACACTTTGATCACTCAGTGGCTATACAGTCAGAGTGCCCCTTCACCAGCTACAGCTGCCCATAGTTCAGGGCTCACTAGGCTCACGTAGTTTTCCTCCGAGACTACCTATTCCTTGAAGTCAGGGGCTTTCTATTTTATCCCCACAGATGAGTACAGATGTTAGTTCATGGTGACTAGACATTTTCTGAAGGTATGAGTATATATTCAGGAGAGCTGGTCCATTCTGGAATGAATGACTTTTGCTACTACTCATGATGGAAACACACAAAAGTCCCCAAGTGGAGACTAAGAGGCATTTATGCCTGTTTGCCTTGTTTATACAGGTTCTCTTTTACGAAAATCAAAATGTCTACATTTAGTAGCTAACAGTTCATAAAGGATTTAAAATTGTCCCTGAGAGGGAATGACATGGAGAAGTGAGAGTGGTTGACGTTGATGTGTGACTATATGCCTCAGCAGCTTGCTCACAGAGTGTATCTGGCTCCTCACAGTTGCTGTACTGATGGTGTGATCTTGAATTCAAAGAGCTAAATATAGCGTCAAGAGCCTTGGGCAACTTATAGGCGCCAAGACGAGAAGTTTATCTCATTCCTTCTATCAAGCTATCATTTCAACTCATCCTGATTATATTGGCTTCCTGGATCTAATTGTAGCCAGAAGAACAGAGGCAAGGATTGTTTTATTAAAAACATCTTCCTTGCTGGGCGGTGGTGGTGCCCAGCATTCAGGAAACAGAGGCAGACGGATCTCTGTGAGTTCGAGACCAGCCTGGTCTCCAAGAGCTAGTTCCAGGACAGGCTTCAACGCTTCAGAGAAACCTTGTCTTGAAAAAAACAAAAAACAAAACAAAACAAAACAACAACAACAAAAACAAACATCTTCTTTTGATGTCGCAAAGGGCCTCTACCTGCAGTTTCTGGGGCAGAGCATGTTCCAAGGGGAGTTTAGTCGCACTTTTCCTCTCATCCCCTTTCTTCGTATTGTCTTCCTTCCTTTCTCTTTCTACTGTTTTTATAAGCTGGAGACTGGAACCCCAGTGAGGGAAGGTAAGAGCATCAGAACCGTAATTTGATCACATGGGAGTGTCATTGCCCCCTGGGTCAAACTGGAAGTCAGTTCCTGTTCCAATGGGCAAAAAATTTAAAAAGCAACATTAGGGTGCCCATGAAGGGTCTATAGCTTTGTCCAGTTCCAGGAAGAGATGGGGATCATGGTGTTAAGATGCAGTCTGTGCTGTTGTTGTCTGGGTAAGAAGGTCTGAAATCACTGCAGGAAGGAGTAACTAATGAGCTCATAATTATCCATAGCTGTCCACACTTGCCGTTCTCCTGGTGCATGGCTGGGAATGCGTGTAATTAAAGGAGTTGTAATTAGAGCCTCACTCCTGTTAGTAGCATCTGCCTCGCAAGAGGAGGCAACATAATCTACTGACATGCTCAGTATAGTGTCTGGCCCACTACCCACTCAATGGATGCTGGTGGAGGCTGTGTTTTGCCGGTTAGTTATTATCACTATGGCCACTATTTATTGAATTTTTTCCAAGACCTGGGCTCTATCGTTGATGCTTTCTATCTCTTTAAAAATGTTCAGCTTTATATTTATTTATGTGTATGTAGGAGTATATGGCCCCTGTGTGTTGGTATCCTAGGCAACAGAAGAGGGCATTGGATCCACTGGAGCTGGAGTTATAGGAAAGGGTGCGTTGCCTGATGTGGATGCTAGGAACTGAACTCCTCTGAAAGATTAGTAAGTGCTCTTAACCACTGAGCCATCTTTCCAGCCTGTGTTGTATCTCAAATGCATTTAATTTCCACAGTAACATTGTTTATTTCATTTTATATTTGAAGAAACTGATTCGGAGGGTTCGGAGCATGTGACTAGAAAGGGATAAAGCCATACTGGCCTCAGTAGAATCACCAGTAGGTCACTTGCAGTTGGCTTTGGGAAATACCTAAGAAAGAATTATTGAGTAAGTATCAACCAGGAAAGACTTCTATATAAAAGGATTTGGTTCAAATTGCCAAGCAAGCAAAAGTTTATTGGCTAGAGTTGGAAATTGAAAAAAATGAAAAAAGGAAGAACTTTCTATTATTTCATCAATCCCACGATAATAAGATTTGAATTATAATTTTAATACTGTCTCTAGGCCAATTCCAGAAAAGAATATTGACAATGATGAGGTTTCTTCCAGAATACCACAGAGCCACACGGATGAGTCTTTTACATTCTTTTTTCTTCCCCAAAGCACCTCAAATGCTTAGAAGATTTGGATCATGGTGAAATTTGGGATCCACATTTATCTTGCCCGTTTGCCCTGTAGAGAGGTAGAAATTCATGGTTGAGACTGCTTGTGGAGTCCCAGAAGAGTAATCAGATGGAGACCCCCTTATTAATGCCTAATTGGATGTGCTATCTTTACTACAGCAAACTTGCAGTTCTCAGCATTTAGCATGAAGTAGCCGGCCTCACAAATGCAGATGTCTCTCTTTTGATTGACATACAAGGCCAGAGGCAGTTGGTTTTTTACCTGACAGGCCCAAGAACATACCTTCAAAGTGTGGGCTCAGGGCTGCGTCAGTTCTCCTACTTTCTGACACAAAGTAGTGGCAGAGCTCTTGAGTATGCTGTCATTCCGAAGAACAGCTCGTGAGCCCTCAGCTTTGATGACATTGCGCTGGGTGAACTTGGATGAGCAAGAAGTGGCAAATACTTCTGAAGCCTTGAATAACAAAGCTGTGTGTGGGCTGGAGGCCGAGAGAATTTCAACTCCTGATTTCAGTTGCTATGCCAGCCAAGATCCTGTCATGAACACGAATTATCACTCATTCTAGGAGATAGAATTTAGCAGAAAGGATGGTTCAAAGGATGGGGGACTGAGAAAAGCTAGGGGGCAATATAGGTGTGTCACAGCAGCAGGAACTGGAGGAAGCAAATCACTCATGAAGAAAGAAAGGAAGGAGGTTGGGATTGTTGGGCTCTGGGATGCAGAACAGTGATCTTATAGATGCTGGCCTGGGCCTCTGAGGCAATTCAAGCCTTGGAAGAGAGTTGATAGGCCTCAAAGAGAGGAGAATGAGAGAAAACCCAACCGCCGGTAAGGGTGCTGAACAGATGGAGAGCCTGGCCAATGAAGGCTCTTTCCAGGCCAGAGGTACATCAGTGAATTTATACTACCATGAGAAATGCGTTTAACTTGATGTATTTTAGGGATGGTTTAGGGAAGTAAATACAAGCAGTAGACTGGAAAAAACTGAGTTGCTGATTGCTGGAGTTGAGAGGGCATGATACTCGGAGTCCAACATACACTCGAAAACGCAAGGCAGCTTTTCAGCCCGATAGAATTAGTGTAAACCTCATTCTGCTCCCAAGTGCTTATTACTGGATCTGTCGGGGTCAGAGAAAAACTACTGCCAGAGTTGTTAGGGTCAGGTCAGGGTGGAGCCCCAGGAGAACCTTGACGTGCTAACTCATTCCCCTGTCCTCAGGAGACAAAAGTGAAAAGCAAATGAATGAGATTTATTCAATGTGGCCACATTGGGAAGAGGGAAAAGGAATTCAAAAAATGCTCCAAGTTCATCTTTGGGGTCCGGACATGAAGTGCAGGTGTAACAGAAGAAAGAGTTCTGTGCAAGTAAGCAGTCCTGGTCAAGGTGTGATCTTCCCCACTGCTGACCCATTGCCTCAGCTCCAGAGTCTTCTGCAGAGGTCTGATGAATTGTTTGAATGGAGTGAAGTCTCTTTAAGCTCTTCCTCTGGCTATCCCAGGTTTCGATCTTTTGCTTCTCCCACCATGAGATTTCTAGGGAAATCCCAATTACTTGGGGGCCCATTGCTTCAATAGCCAAAAGGAAGACATGAGTCTCTTTGGAATATTTTCGTTCCCTTCAGGGCAGTTACATTGTAGCATCACTCAAGTTTTTTTTTTTTAACCCTTCGTAGCACAGCTTCCTTGTAATTGAGTTCACAACCACCATTGCATATTGAAGTGTATGCAGTAAAAATTAATTTCTCTCCAAAACTTAATCTGTCTTCATTTAGGGACTCTTCTTTGTCACAATAACCACGAACTGCCAGCTATTCCTGCTCTGGAATAATTGTTTATGATTTTACTCTCACTTTTTAGTCCAGTAGATGCCAGGAGTTTGCGTTTGTCTAGTGTAAACTTCAGAAACTGCCCCTCCACTGCTGTTGGTAAGAAGTTCTCTACAACTGAGCAGGAGCCCTGACTCCTGTTTAGTCTCCATTTTGAAACAGCGTCTCACTTAGTTGCTCATGTTGGCCTTGAACTACTTAGCTCAAGAAAGCCCCTCAATCTTCCTGCCTAGGTCTTCTGAACACATAAGATTACAGACTTCACCACCAGCTCTGACCTGCCTCTTTTTTTTTTTAAATGCATAATCAGAGTAGAGAGATTCCAAACTGAATAGTTAAAAGATTTGGAGGGAGAACTATCAGGTATGTAAAGGAAATCTCCAAGATGAAAACAGGCAGTCTCTAAAAGAGGGGGGATAAAAACCAGACAAATAAACAAACAGATAAAGACACCAAGGTCCCTGAAAAATATAAGATGAAGACAAGGAATTGAGAAGATATATATTTATACAGCCCCCCCCCCAAGAAAAAGAAAAAGGAATTTATCATAGTGGTCCTGGGCACTTTCTAAAGAACTGCAATCTTAATCCCTGTATTCAGAGTTTTATCACTCTAGGAAAGAAAGGATTTATTTCTCATTTCTAAAGCCCATCCAAATATCTGCCTTACTCTTACTCAGTATTTGTTGGGCACCCCCCCATTCTAATTTGTTCTCCTTAGAAGACTTACATGTTAGAAGTGCCCTTGGCTGGTGTGATGTTTCAGAGGTCAGGCCCTCTTCTCATCCTAACTAGGAAAACTGGGCTGTTTCCTGTTGGCAATCAGGCCTGTGCACTTGGAGGGTAATGATGCTTTGAGGCCTAATTTGGGCCAGGGCTAACATCAAACTAAGCTGGCCTAATGAGGACACCAGTGGGTACGTATATAGATATGTTAAGAGCATCTGGAAGATGTAAGCAGCTTATCTTAACCCATCTCAGTATCTGAAATGATCCATAAGATTTACACAATCAAGAGAGATAATCCTTGATGCATGACAATTTGATTTGTATATGTTTTTTTAACTTGTTCCAAAGCGGGATCCATTGAGTAGATGCCACGTTTTCAAAAGGGTCTCTTCTCCTAGGTTAGCAGCACATGGTGCTGGCGACTGAGTTCTGATGCTGAGCAGGGCCAGTGTGATCAAGAGAGTCAGCAATCAGCACCCTACTGAGTACAGCTGTTAGACCTATTAATACGTGTTCAACTCATGATCTCCTCAACCATGATGAGTTTGCTGGGCATAAACCCCATCATAAACTGAGACACACCTGCAGTTCCAGAACGACTATAACGGAAGCCCAGGCATGCCAAGACACGTAGGAGTAAACCTACAAGGGCAGGGCGTCACGATGGGCTTCTGTGTAAAAGAAGATAAAACCAAGAGTAAAGGGGTCAATCAAGTGTACAGCTCTCAAGAAGCACAAAGCAAATTACTAAGTAGTTGTGCTAGTCAAGGCTTTGCGTTCTTGTCACAAAATACCTGACAACAGTTTCAAAGAGGAAAGGCTTATTTGACTCACAGGTTCAGTGCGTGGTCACCTGACTCCATTGTTTCTGGCTATGCTGATGTAGAGCAGAGGAGGATGTGAATGGGCATGCGCTAATCCTGAGCGTCTCCAGAGAAAAACCAGTTCTGCCATTTTGAGCCAAATTTGAAGCATGCTTTATTAAATACCGACCAAGACGGAGTTTGGGCAAGACCAGTCCCTGGACTTGAAGTTGAGTGGCTCAAAGGCAAATGCTGTAGAACTATTTAAAGACAAACCTTTATAGTCACTGTGTTTTCCCATGAGGCTTTGTTGTTATTTTCCAAGAACTACAACTCCCAGAATCCCAGGAAGTCACCTGGAACTTGGACAGATGGGGCTTACAGGTTAAATTAGGGTATTACACATGGAGGAGAAAACTAATCAACCTGTGGCAACCAGGAAGCCAGTGTAGGGGAAATAAGAGGAAATAAGATGTACTTTCAAGGATTCACACACCCCAGTGACTACCTTCTTCTAGCTAGGCATTATCTCCTGAAGGTTCTAGAAACTCGGGACCAAACTAAACAATGAGCCTGTGGAAGACATTTTATATGAAATGTACAGAACAGTTGTCATTAAATTTTTTATCTGTATCATCTATCATCTATCTTTCATCCATCCATCCATCTATCTATCTATCTATCTATGCATCTATCTTTACTTCTGAGTAAAGAAGAAAAGCAAAAGATTAAAGACTGAAAAATTTATTGCTCTCAACATATATATCTACATCTATATATTTATTTATACATGCAAATTACTATTTATATATAAATAAAATATATTTATACATGGGAGAGAGAAGCAAAGGAATGACAAATATTCATAGGCGATAAAGGGTTAAGCAGTGATTGTTGGGTACTGGAAAGGCTAGATTTATGACTTGAACAGAGATTTCAAAGGAGGACCAAGAGGCTGATCCATTAGTGATCACTTTGATCTACTTATCAGCTATCTAGTCTCCTTGCACAGAAGAGGATCTAGAATAGGACTGATCATATGGCTTAAGTAGTTAAGCAAGGGTATCACACAGATGGAGCAAATACCTGGGGGGCGGGTTATGTTGTACCGCAAACCTTTCCAGGGGCAAATTTGTTTGACTGTTTACATCGGATGGTCAGAGCATTGTCAGGTGTTCCTGAACTACTTTAGTACATCTGAACCTCTGTATGATAACATCAAAGTAAACACTGGACAGGCCCTAGGCATGACATGATCAAGTCTCAAGAAATCCCGGAAGGAGTTGGCCGGTGGTAGCTCACACCTTTAATCCCAGCACTTGGGAGACGGAGGCAGGCAGATCTCAATGAGTTCAAGGCCAGCTTGGTCTACAGAGCTAGTGCCAGGACAGGCTATAAATAAATAAATAAATAAATAGAATGGACACTGGTAGCCTGGGATTGATGGAGGTGATATGGAAACAAATGAAAGGATAAGCCAGCCTCCCCAGAAGCAGATTGCTTTTAATCAGTAAGGGACAGCAGTCTCCCAAAGAGGGTGGACACTGGGCTTGTGGTGCAGCAAGCCTGGGGCTTTTACAGTGAAGGAAACTCTTGGGATCGAAATTTCCATCTGGGGGTCAGTTTCCCCTGCAGTCTCAAAGCGATAGACTCCAGCAAAGGCCAGTGTTCTGATCCTCTTACCTGAAGCCTCCTGGGTCTTCAAGGTCCTCAGGTGTGACCCGTCAAGTCAGCTCCCCTGCCTGGACTTTCCCAGTCTTCCTGGGGCCCTTAGGTCATGAAGCCTTCAGTCATGAGTGCGGCGTGAAATCAATGTTGCTGTGCCCCAGATGTGTGTCTTGAACCCCGCCCCTGGTGTGTGGCTATTTGGAGAGGAGGACTCAGGGATGGTTGCATCAGGTAGGCTCTGCGCTTTGCTTCAATGGAATGTCTCCAGTGTCTTCACAAGAAAAACAAGAGGCCAGGTGTGGTGGCCTGTGCGGTAATCCCAGCACTTAGGGGAAGGAGAGAATGGGATCAAGAATTTAAGGTCATCCTCTACCTCTACTGCATAGAGAGTTTGAGCCTAGCCTCGGCTCCCTGGGACTCCTTCAAAATTAAATAACAAATAAACAAATAAATATGATAAAAGAAGAAAGGAGTTAAGAGGCTAGAACGTTTGATTGCTGCTCTCTCATTCTCACGTGGGAAGAGAGAGCTGTTCACCACTTAAAGACAGCGTTCACTGACCCTTTGACGCTGGATTTTTCTCAGCCTCAGAACTGCTGGATACAAGCAAGCCTTAATAAGCCTACCTAGCGTGTGATCCATATGCTACAGCAGCTCGGAGAGACTTTAAGTCAAAAAATAACGTGAGACACTCCATGAAAAGAGCAGAAAGCCCTCAAGGGTTTCCAGGGGAAGAAATTCCTCACAAAGACACATGTATTGCTTGACAGGAAGAAAGAGTTTCCTGCTTCTAGTTTTCCAGTTAACTCCAGGGCGAAATCGACATTTCACAGCTTAAACTTTGAATTGTAATCATTGCGGGCGGGGGAGGAGGAAGCAGTTCTGACCCACGCAGCTCTCAGGAGGGCGTTTGGGTCATTCTGCCAGGCCATTACCCCTCTCCTCCTCCTCGGAAAGGAAGGAGGCTTTGACGTCAGAGGGATGAGTCATCTCTCGTCCCGGCACCTCCAGGCTGGACTTGCAGACTCTTTGTAGCGGTTTGTTAGTCATTCACACACACAAAAGAAGCATATTGCCGAAGCAGAAGGGAAATGCTTGGATGAGCAGGTGATTAAATTTCTATTTTCATGGCTGAGGACCGGCTGACTTGCTCACAAAAGCAGCCTCATCCAGTATTACACACCCTAAGGGCACCTGGTAAATACTTATAGACTTGGATCTGCTGGACCTTTGTAAATCTTGGTGCAGAAAATGAATTTTCCAAAATGCTTATGTGGTTGGTAGAGACGGCTTTGTGCTCGTTTACCGCCCCCCTCCCTTTGCTCCCGTGGATGCCACCTCAGACTGATCTGGTTTACATAGAGAGGTTCGTCTCGGCACTGGGTCCCACCCTCAAGGACATTCTGAAAGGAAATAAATAGGGACCTTTATGTGCAGGGACTCAGGCAAGAGTCAGTGGGAGGAAAGTTGAGCTATGATCCAAGAATTATTCCCCTTGTTCCTTCAGGAAGATGTCATCACGTCCGTCAATCTCTGCTGAGAACTTGTTAGAAAAAAAAAATAAAAATCTCTCTCTACCTGTCATCCACAGAGGGGAGCAAGCAAAGGGAAGAGAAAGGAGGACTAATAAGACTTAGATCCTTCCAGCAGAAGCTGTTTTCATTATGTTCTGTTACTACCGACTGACAGGGAATCTGAGCTCCATCCTGGACCTGAGCGGTTTATTAACCGCTGCGGTCTGGCCCAGTCCTTCATCTCTCCTCCCTCTGTCTTGCAGGTTTTACATCTCATGTACATGCCGTGATTCTTAGGGTTTTTATCTCTAGCCCTGGGCATAGCCTCACATAGACGAGTTTTGGGCTTTATGTCTTCACTTGATGATCTAATACATTCAAACCAAACCTCATAATCATCCCTGAAAATAAAAAAGCTAAAACAAAAAAAAAATTAAAAAGTAAAAACTTCTTCCTCTTTTAGGAGGAGCCACCACTTGCAGCTATACAATCGCAAAAGTCTAGGATTAATTCTGCATTCCTCTGGTCTTGTTCTCTCAAATTCATTAGGAAGTTTTAAATTCTGGATCTGTTCCCTTCTCTAGGCCCACCGCAAACACCCTGCTAAAAACCATGGCTGTTTCTCATGGATCGGACGGACCTGCTCCAACGATGTATGTTTCCAAACATAAATTCAGGTGAAGCTGGGGCCCAGGGCAGCCTGACCACACATATGGGGCCCAGGTTACACAGCTGCCATGGCAGGCTTTGATGGAGACCAGCTAAGAAGTAGGCCTAAGTTTCTTGGTTTATTGGCAGGCAGCA
>JAQHUG010000275.1:2137092-2162996 GCA_028555095.1 Dicrostonyx torquatus | reverse complement strand
GCTGCTCTAGGGACCGGCTGCCTGCTGCCACTGCTTGGGGGACCTGCAGTGTTTCTGCTGCTGCAGCTGCCAGGGAATCCCACAGCATTTTTAATTAATCCATTACACTACCTGTCTTTCTTTCATCTTTGGATGTCATCTCTAAGGTCTCTCCTTTGGGAAGCCCTTTCTGGATACCCTTCTGTAAAGGAGCAATTCTCCTCTCTCCCATCCGTATGTATCATACCACTATTTAGTTCCTTTGTAGAACCAGTGGCATGCTGAAATTATCCAGATTCCTCATTTTCTTCTTTATTACTTTTCTGTCATCTCCCTGCCTTTTTCTAAGTAAGTTCTATGTGAGCAAGGGCTTTGTCTGTCTCAAAAGGAGTACTTATCATGAAGGCATAGCCTTATTTCAAAGCCCAGCATTGGGAGTTTCTAAGTATGTGACCCTGAGGAATTTTCTTAATCTCTCTGTTCTCTCCTAGCTCGTGAAGTGGCTGTGAAAAGGTCATTCTCATGGGGCATCCCCAGCACAAAGACCTCAGTAAGCAGGACTGGCCTGCATGCTGTTAAAGGCAGTGACTGCTGAAGGTGTTGAAAACTCATGCATGGGTTGCATTTATTTAAAGATTGCTTCTGCTGTTTTAGAAGAGGTTTTGGAATGTGCCTGGGAAGGGCCTCTTGCCTGGGGGCTGATGCAGCAGGGGTGCCATCTTTGGAAGTTGGCAGGGAAGAGATGCAGCTGTGGAGAGAGAGAATCAGGAATGGAAAGTCATAACAATAGAAGCCAGAGTTTATCTTGTATTTATTTTGTGTATATACCCAGGCTCATTTCCTATTTTTTTCTATCAAAGTTGTTGATAGGTTTCATGGCAAGTTGTATCAAGAAACATTCCTTATGGTCACTCCTTACACCAGGCTTCCTCATACCACGGAACTGCTTGAGGTCAGGCCCTAAAGGGAATGCCCTTCATCTTCTACTCAGTCACCTTCTTGGTACCCGTAGGTCCTCAGCACTCCATGCAAATGCCATTCATTCTTTTGGAGGCACCTCTTGTGACACTACAGCATGTTCCAGATGTCCATGTCTCTAGAACACATCATCTTCCTGGTCTTCCTTTGATGTATCATGACTTAGCATTACATGATTCTTTTCCGAATCTGCTTTCCCAGGCAGATGGCAAGTTTGGTGGAACCAGGCTCTACCTTGTATTTTTTACTGTTGTATGGTGAGAGACATCCAGAAAGCCTACCCATCGGGCAGGGAGCAAGAAACACCCGATTAAGTAGATGTCAGCTCATCAACAGAACAAAACGTCTAAACCGAACTTTGGCTCTCCTCCAGAAGTGGAAAACACAGCAGAATTTGATTTGAATTAAAAGTTAGTTCTTTTACTT
The DNA here is from genome assembly GCA_028555095.1 of Dicrostonyx torquatus. NCBI lineage: Eukaryota > Metazoa > Chordata > Mammalia > Rodentia > Cricetidae > Dicrostonyx > Dicrostonyx torquatus. The sequence goes on along the minus strand of JAQHUG010000275.1, from coordinate 2,161,613 downwards.
CCTTCCCATCTGAAATTAATTTGGGGTAATAATGCTAAACAAAATTTTTCTTCAGCTCGAAAAGAAAAGAAAAGTCAAGTCAGGCATGGCAGTGTGTACGGAAAGCTCTTGGTCTTGAGAGGCTGAATCAGGACTGTTGTGAATTTGAGATCAGCGTGGACTACAGAGAGAGTCCTAGGGCGACCTGAACTGAATTAGAGCCAGATTTTTTTTTAAAGTTATATTTAAATCAAAGAAAAATTCAAGTTTAAACTGTAATAAATCGTTAAATTTAAGTAAAACTAAGATACTTTTAAATTCTTTATTGTATTAAGAATATCTAGGGGAAAAACAACCCTTTACTTTTTGCAACTGAGCAGTTGTGTTCCCATGGCTTCATGAGACTCCTGTAGAGACAATGCTGCTCAAAGGAAGACTTTATTCTCTTCAAAAATTTGAATTACATGTGACGGTTCCGAGACATCGCTGCCAAGCTGGGCACCGGAGAGATGGCCGAGATGGACCCCAAGACCATGCAGGACATCACCTTGGTGGTGGAGACGCTCCTGCAACAGATGCAAGATAAGTTTCAGATCATGTCCGACCAGGTCATTGGACGGATTGATGACATGAGCAGTTGCATTGACGACCTGGAGAAAAATATTGCTGACCTCATGATCCAGGCTGGAGTGGAAGAGCTGGAAGGCGGAAACAAGATTCCTACTGCGCAGAAGAGTTGAAGGCTGCTGGTATTCACAGTGAATCCAGAACATTGTTTTTCCCAAGCCAAGAGAAAACCAAGTGGCTTTCTGCAACTATTATGTGTTGATAGGTTTATAAAGCATGCATTCTTATCACAGCCTGCATAGTCCCCCAACACCCCCAGTTTCTCAAACTTGGTATCTTTACATCTTGGTCACTTGTCTTAATTATTAAACACTAAAACTTTGGTGGTTTCTGCATAAAAAAACAATTGACATTATTTCTTAAGAGTTTGGCTCAACAACACAAAAATTCAAACCATGGAAACTCAAAGTAAAGGGAACACTGAGAAGCAGTGTTTTCATGATCACTTGATGGGATGATCATTCAGCACCTTCTCATTTTCATAAAAATAAACATGACTTCACTGCAGCATGAACCACCCTCATTGTTGACAACTCTTGATTATTTCTGGCCACTTCCTTCCACCCCCAACCAGCGCTTATTAGGAAACTAGCTGGGAGCCTGATGCAATTCAGAGAGAAAATAATCCCACTCGGATGATAAAATCTTTAGAGATGACAAAGGAGAAAGATGACCGAGAGGAGATATCATTTTTTTACCCACTGAAATGGTGGCTTCTGAATGCTTCCAAGGGAAGAGGTCAGAGCTTGGGACAGGAGCTATGGAAGTTCATAAAAAAAAAAAAAAACCATGACAGGTTTGATATCTAAGACAAATCACAAGGTATTTATTTGTCAAGCCTGCTTGTGGAGAAAGCTTTTTCAGACATAATGTAATGCCAAGTCTCTTGTCTGGAATTTGAGGACCTTTCCCTTGCTTTTGACAAATTAATATTTCAAGCAGGGATATGTCTTTTTTTTTTTGCACAAGGAAATGTGAAAGGTATATTTACCATTTGGCATTAGATGTCAGAGTCCTAAACTGAAATTATATTATTGATGAAGTTATTAGAAGGTCTCAATATGAATTGGAGCATCAAAGAAAAGTTTACATAAAAGAAACTTCTGAATGAGTGTTCAACCTAGGAAATATGGCTTATATGATGGGAACGAAGTGGAAGAGAATAATAATAGTAATAAAAGGGAACAAAAAAAAATGAGGACATTCCGAACAGGAGAAGAATCTAATCACCTAGCCATCTTTTTTGTCTTATAAGTTCTCTTTGTCATTCTTTTCATTTAATTTAAATGCAAATTTACACAGCGATTCAGGAACTTGACTCATTCCACAGCAATTCATATCTGTTATGAATCTACTTTGGTTAACTTTGCTAAAAGTTTCCCTAGAAAAATATACACATTCTATCCGGTTTTAAAAATGTTTTTGTATAAGGGTCTACAGGGTAGTCTCATTTTTAAATAAAAAAAATCATATTTTTAAGGATTATTCCCCAGTTATTACTTTTCATATTTGTTTTCTCTGCTTTCTCCCACTGATTAAATTAGCCAGTGTTTTTTATTATGTTGTTCCTTGATAAAGTCCAACATCTTGTCCCATAGATCGAAATTCCTTTACTGTCTCCCTGATAAACTTCTGCTTTTATAGTTGCTATATCTCTCCTACAGTATTTCAGTTTATTTTATTTTTGTTGTTTAGCTCTTGTGGTTGGGCATTATCTTCTCTTCTTATTCTTTCCTTCTTTTAAACTTTCTTTTTATTTACTCTTTATGTTTTACATGTCATGCATCTCAATCCCATTCATTTTCTGTATGCTCCCTCTGCCCTTGCAACAACCCCCACCAGAAAAGAATTAAGAGAAAAGAGAAAAGAAAAATAAGCGTGGGGAATCTATCTAGTCATGGAAACTGTAGTGTGACAGGGTGAATCACATAGTAAACCCTTTTATCATACATCTTTACTTGAAAGTGTTCATTCCAGAGAGTCATTGATCTGGTTCAAGGCCTCTGCTTTCTACTTCACTATTGATGCAGGGCCCTCACTGGAATCCTTCTTGATTATCCTGTTGTTGCCCTGTGTCATGGAAATCCTGCAACTTTGGGTCTGCAGGACCAGTCCCTTCACATACATGTCCCAGCAGATCACAGATGGGATGGGCCAACACATAAGCCTGGTTCTGGGCTCGATTGGTCAACCTGCCAGCTCTCCCTTGTCCTCACCACCAGGGTAAACTCTTCTGCATAATCTTGGTAGTTTTCTCTTTTCACTGCCGAGCAAGGGGTGGGACCAGTTGTCCTGCTTTCATGTCCTCAGGGTCAGATCTCCCACTCTACAGCTTCAGGGCCAGCTCTACTGTGTTGCCTAGGCACCTACCTCAGGGGTGATGGGTGGAGGGGGGCATCTCTCTCCTGCCCATGCCACCACATGACAGCTTTTCCAAGCTCACAATATTGGGGCTGGCTCACCCATACTTCTGCCAATGGGGTTGCCTCTATTTTGCTGCCCAGGAGAGGTGCAGGGCCTGCTTTCCCAACTTTTGCAGCTGGTTGTGGGCAGGACCAGCTCTCCTGTCCTTCCAACCTCAAGGCCAGCACTTCTGCCTGCCTCAGGAATTGATGGGAAGTGGGGGCAGAGGTCTTCTCTTTGTTTTAACAAACAACTTAAGACTATGAATTCCCCTCTGATAACAACTTTAAATATGTGCTATGGACTTTAAAATGTGTTTTCATGATCATTCATCCTTACAGATTCTGCTATTTCTGGTGCACATTTCCTTTTTTAATAACTGTTTGTCCAGTGTTATGGCCATGTCACACACAGTGCACCTGATCTTGTCTGAATTTGGAAGCAATGCAGAGTTATACCTGATTAATCCTTGAGTATGGGAAGTGCTTTACCCTCCGTTGGTGGGGTCCAGGAGTCCATTAACAGAGGGATGAGGAGAAAAAAACCAAAACAAACATCCCAAAGATAACAACAATGGTCTATGTACAGAATGAAATTTTACTGATATACAAAGAAGAGTTGAATCATGTTCTTTGTAGGAAAATAACTGGAATTGGAGGTTATTATGTTAAGTGAAATGAGCTATACGAAGAGTAAAAGTGTCTCATGAAAACTAAAAATTTTGTATGTGAAAACCAAAAACTAAGGACAATGTTATTACCAAAACATGACAGGATGACCTGAACACAGAGGGTGCCTTCTAAGATAAGGGAAGGTGATGGGGGTAGGGCAAGCAACAGATTATATTTAGAGAAGTAGGTAGACCAAAACACAACAAGTACATGTATGAAATCCAATATCTTATACAATTAATATCACTAAGTAATAACAACAAGTACTTAATTATGTTTTTGATTTTAGCATTTTATAATTTTAGAGGTAGGACAGATATTTAGTATGTATAATATGAGGTTTTGATGTAGGTATATTTTAGGCAATGGTTGTAACAATCAAGCTATTAGCATATGCACCATCTGACATAGTTACTAATTTTTATGTCATATGGTGAGAAATGATGATTTCTGCTCTAAGAAATTTCAGTTCTAAAATATGTTATTTCTATCATCATGTTGTATGCTGTCTAGTTTTATGTCAACTTGACCCAAGCTAGAGTCATCAGAGAGGAGGGAGTCACAACTGAGAAAGTGACCAGCCCATTGTGGTTGGGGCCATCCCTGGGCTGGTGACCCTGGGTTTTATGAGAAGGTAGGCTGAGTAAGCCATCTGGGGAAGCCAGTAAGCAGCACTGGCTTCTTGACCTCTACATTAGCACCTGCCTCTAGGTCCCTGCCCTGTTTGAGTTCCTGCCCTGACCTCCTTCAATGATAAACAGTTATCTGAAGGTGTAAGCCAAATAAACCCTGTCTTCCCCCAGGTTGCTTTGATCATGGTGTTTCGTCATAGCAATAATAGCCTAACTAAGACATGTTATATGTTAGATCTCAAGAACTTATTCACAAGGGAAAGTTTTCATCCCTTGGCCAATGAATGTATCTCCATTTGTTTTGTATTGATTTTATATTTCCAGAAAAACTATAAACACAGTACAGAGAATCCTCATACACTCTTCAACCATTTTTGTCTACTTTAATATCTTTTTATGTTATATCAGTCAAAGGTAAGAATCAATGTTGATATATTTGTATGAGTTATTTTTCATTTTTTGTTTAGATTTCTTTAGCTGTCTCTGTTCAAGATTTTTTTCTGTACCAGAACCCAGTCCAGGTCACCATATTGTATCTCGCTGCCACATCTACCCTCTGGTCTGTAACAGACAGTTAATAAAAGTTTTTAAATTTCAATGAAGAAGAACCTTATTGATAACTGAAGATTTGATTGAGTTGTGATTAGAGGGTGTTAGTGGTCTATTTTGTGTAACTTATTCTTTCCCCCCCTTTGGCCTAAGATAGAATCACTGTTGCACGTGCTCTGTGGGTGCTTTGGAAGGAAATGTGTTCCCTGTTATTAGGGCATAATGTTCACTACAATTCGTGAGCTCCATCTTCTTGATTGTGGCATCGGGTCTTCTCTACTTTACTGTCTTATGCTGAGAGTGTTGTACTAACATTCCATATTACAGTGTGGTTCCTGGCCTTTCTCTCCATGCATGCGTGCTCATAACCATTTGCTCTTCATTTTGTATTGTTACTGTTTAGCATTGAAAATTGTCCTTCACCTCATTTAATAATTCAAATTCCCTTTTGTCTGACATCAAAACCTCAGGTGTCATTTTGTTATAGTTTTCATTTTCTGTTCTACCTTCATTTTAAACTTTTCTGAATCATGTTCATTTTGGTACTCCTTGTGTAGAGCATAAAACCAGGTCTTTCTAGCTTAATTGGGCATCTGTGTTTATTGACACAGCTGTTATGTTTGGTTTAATGCTTTAAATTATTTTATAGGCACTATGAGAGATATAATGTCCATACTTTTTTATATGATGTGCTTTGTTTGCTCTAAAAATACTTTTATTTTCATAATTTTGAACATTTATATTTTTCTATTTTCTTTCTTACCTAATCTTTTACTATCTAGTTTTTGAGTTTAGGTCATATCCTTTTTTTGTTGTTGTTGTTGTTGTTGTTTGGTTTTTTGAGACAGGGTTTCTTTGGATCTTTGGAGCCTATTCTGAAACTAGCAGCTCTTGTAGACCAGGTTGGCCTCAAACTTAAACTCACAGAGATGCATCTGCCTCTGCCTCCCAAGTGCGGGGATTAAAGGCGTGCACCACCACCACCACCTGGCTTTTAGGTCATATTCTTTATATTATTAATAGTCAATGAGTTTGAGCTTCTTTTCTATCAGTCTCTCCCCACTCCCTTGTTTTGATTGCAGATCACATATCTAATTATTCTTCCATCCTGTTCTGACATTATTCTTAATTGTACTAAATATTGTAAGCATTCACCATGAATTCTTTTTGCATTGTTTCTCTAATTTTCTCTCAGTTGGGTTAGGTTCATCTTCTAACAATAAGCACACACTTATACAATAGACCCCAAATTCTTCACACTTACAACTTCTGCATCTTTACGTCTTCAATATATCAAAGTCAGCTTGGCTGGATATAAAATATTTTTATACTTCAGTCCTGTGAAAATGGTAAGCATGAATGTGTTCGCAGGTAGCTGTCAATTAAAGAAATTGATGTCAGTTGGGAGGCTGTCAAAAAGTCCTAGTTGAATATTTAGCCCCAGTTTTCAGTCATGTTAACTACTTATTCACTACTAATTTTTTGACGTTTATGAACCAGTGTTTACATAACATTCACATAACTTGTTTCTGTTAAGGATTGTCTTTTATGATGAACAAATTGAAGCTTTTAAAAATGATATATATCACGAGTCATATGGAAGAACTCTAGTTTGGAGTTTATCTAAACCTACATATATTTGCCCTAAGGTCTAATTGGGTGACAGCTGAGATCACAGACTATAGTGTCAGACATGCTGGGTTCAAATATTGTCTCCAGCGTTTACTAGCATCTTTCGTTCTTTAGCCTTTTAGGGTGACATTCAGAATGAGACCTGGTCACATCTTTTTCATAAATCCTGTCACAATTATTTTCCAATTGCTACTGTATCACAAGGTTCTAGGCAGAATGACATTGTAGTAAGAAAGGGCACTGTCATGGGAGATATTCTGAAATTCGATACTGGTGTTAATATTTCTTCTAGTTGTTTTGCTGTGAGTAAACTACATAACTCTACCTTTTCTTTGAAAGAAAGTGAAGTGTATGCCCTGGCAATGCTGAAGTATGCATGGGCAGCCTGTATATGGCGGTTCTGTTGAACTTGTCCATATTGGGTTTTATGGTCTAAGTCGATGAGAACAACTGACCAGCTCTCTTCCTCAAGAGTGCGATCTCATTACAGATGGTTGTGAGCCAAGTGCTTGCTGGGAATTGAACTCAAGACCTTTGGAAGAGCAGTGCTCTTAACCGCTGAGCCATCTCTCCAGCCTCCCTAACTTTTCTTTACTCCTCTGTAAATGGAGATTTTAATGCTCCTACCCTCCTGATAAAACTCACCTGTCATGATAAAATGAGATAATCCTTTTAGTACCTTGTGCCCTGCTTAGTAAGTGCTCTCAATATTTTAGATACCGCTATTGTCAGTAATTGAACCAATGACTCACAGGCGGAACGTGATGGTGAATTTTGCTTGCCATCTTCATGGCATTGAGAGTCACCTAGGAGACACACCCCTGAGCCCATCTTGGGTGGTGTTTCCAGAGAGGTTTGAGTAATGTTGAAAGACACATCCTGAGTGTGATTTAGTACCACTTCATTGACTGGAGTATTAGAGTGAAAAGAAAAAAGACAAGACGAAACAAACAAACAAACAAACAAACAAACAAAAAAACAGTAGAGTACCAACGTTCCTCTCTCTTTGTTTATGGATTATGGATACCAAGTGACCATCTGCCTTACAGTCAGTTTGCAGTGTTTCCCCTATGATGATCTGTACCCTAAAACTTTGAGCTTTTGTAAAATAAACAATTTTTCATTAAGTTGTTTCCTGCTGCTGTTTGGTCACAATAATGAGGAGAGTAACTAATACATGGGTTTTTATTTATTTTCCTATTTTTTTTGGTTTTTTTCAAGACAGGGTTTCTCTGTGGCTTTGGAGTCTGTGCTGGAACTAGCTCTTGTAGACAAGGCTGGTCTCAAACTCACAAAGACCCGCCTGCCTCTGCCTCCCGAGTGCTGGGATTAAAGGTGTGCACCACCATTGCCCGGCTTATTTTTCTAATTGTTAACTAAGGTTGGAAGTCTAAAACTGGAAGTAGAACTGCTACTCTGTTCAATGTTCCCCTAAAGATAAGCATAAAGAGAAGTCTGTATGGAGACAGTTAAAAGTCTAAATAAAGGTAATGAAAACCTGTGCACAGCAGTATCAAGACTGCTTCAGAGTTTAGAAAGAAAGTAAAGGGGAAACTCAATTTGATGATGAAGAAACAATTTGTCTGGCTGGAGGAGACACTTGAAATAACATGAGAATTCTGTATATTAGATGTCGCATAGTCTCCTTAGGGCACAGTGATACATACCTGTAATCCAGCAATCAGGAGGCATGAGCTGGAGCACCATGGATTTTAGGGAGTGAAATGCTGACCCCAAATGAATCAAGCTACCTTTAGAAGCATTGGATTAGATTGTATAGAGTTTTACTTTTAAAAGACTAAGAAAAAAAAGTCAGGATATATTGAGGTTTTTAAGATTTCATTTCAAAGTGAAATGGAATGGGTTAACAGCAGCGGTAATGCATTGACCCCCCCTTCTCCCGAGCCCAAAATAGGGACATCGGTCAATATTCCCTGCCAGCATAAGCAGGATGCCAGGTGGCTTGGTATCTGAAGGCAAGGCCACTGGGACCCACGGAAACAGTAAGCCTATAGTCTGAAGGTCGGGCCTAGCTAACAAAGAGATAAAGGATGAATAGAGAACACCAGATGTCCCTAGACAAGGACAAAGCTGACGTGACTGAACTTTTCCCTCGCCTCAATTAAAGTAGCTAATAGAAACTATATAATCACATATCTGCTTTTATAGAATATAAATAATGACTCTAGGCTGAAAGGGGCATGCTCAGTTTTTCGAATGCTGTGGCATCCTCAGGTCTGAGATAATAAACCCTCTTGCATTTTGCATCCAGCTAGCCGGCCTGGTTTTTTTGCATCTTGACGGTGGGTCGAAGGCACCCAGGTCTCTGGGGTCCTTCAAAAAAACAAATGATATCTATTTTATTTTTCCACTAAAGACAACATACCTATCTTGATGGATTTTTTTCTCTTTCTGTTATGCCTGATGGGACAGGGTTATCAGCCATGGTTGTCAAGTCGGCGCTCTAGCACATTGGAAGGGCACGTCCTAGCATGTGTGAGAGTGAGTGAGGCTTGGGTTGAAACCCCAGAAACTGCAGCTTTAAGAAAAGGAGCAAAATCTTATCCTTACTTTTAATACTCCATGGCATTTAAAAAGTTTTGTTTCCTTAAGAATATTTCAGTGATGGAGTAAGAGTGACAATCACATAGTATCCTTCTTTAATGAGCTTTTTGCAATGGAGGTCGCAGAGTTTAATTTGGCTAACACATTTAAGTTTAAAAGAAACAGTGGCACCTTCGCCAGCCAGCATGGATTCTGACAGGCAGAAACTCGAATCCTGCCAATTTCATGCAGAAGTGTGGCTCAGGCAGTGGTAGTTTTGGCTGAAAAGTGGCTCCCAAGGGTGCTGGTTCCTGAGATGACAGACAACAGACAGACAGACTGACAGACAGATCAGCTAATATTCCTGGACTTCCTTGGGAACAAATTCCTTGGGACCTTCAGGTTCTCCTCAATCTGACTCGGGACCCACTTACAATATGTACTACAAGTACATTCTGGTTTAGGAGATGTAGGCTTCCCTGGCACTTAGTAGAGTTGAAGAAGGTTAAGTTGAAAGGTCAAAGTTACAGCTTCCTGTTGTGGATGCAGCCTTGTGTCCCATGATTTTTCCTTTTCCACCTTCACTTCCTATTTTATTTGGGCTTAAGAACAATAGCTTTGTGTCGGTGACACGTGCTCTGGAGGAAATGTGTGTTGCTGTCATCAAACACCTAAAGGTGTCAGTAGCAGGCAGTAGATGGACCACGCTTAAATCACTAAAGATACAACTTCAGATTTAGACGGTCAACTGCCATTGACCCTTCATCTTTCTATTCATGTGCTACTTGAGTTGGGGACATAAACTTCTCAAGAGTATCTACTACATAGGTAAGCACTCGGTGAAGTAATTTAAACGTGCAATATTAGTTATTATAGGTGGACTTCCCATCAGCTCTCTCCTGCCTGTCACTCCCCAAATAACCACACAGAGATGTAATATTTATTATAAATGCTCAGCTGATAGCTTAAGCTTGTTTTTTGCTAACTTAAACTACCCCATTTCTATTAATCTATATGCTGCCCAAGACTTGCTTACTTCATGTAGATACTTCCCATCATGCTGGTTCTGCATCTCATGGTGTCTCCTCAGACTTTGCCCTTCTTCTTCCCAGCATCCTCTGTTTCTGGCTGTCTTGCCTATACCTCTTGTCTAGCTAATGGCTGTTTAAATTTTTATTAAACCAGTCCAAGTAACAAATCTTCACAGGGTACAAAGGATTATTCCACAGCAAGTTATTGTTAAGACATAGATAATATCTCCTCCTTCTCTTCCTCCTCCTCCTCCTACTCCTTCTTCTTATTTTCTCCTTCTCCTCCTTCTTCTTTTTCTTTTTCTTATCCAGATTCCAGGCTTCTTGGTTTTGAGTTAAACTGGTTAGATTTTCTAGGGCAAAGGAAAGAGAAGGCCACAGAGACTTTACTGGGAAAGGAAGAGCATAAGACATGTGTTCTGAAAACATCTGAAAATGGGCTCAGACCACCATTAGGTTTGGAAATTGAGACAGAGCAGATGGTAAGGCTATGGGGTGTGTAGTAAGGAGAGGAATATGCTTGGAGATAAAATGTGAAGAGGTTAATTGCTCATAGGTAGACACTTGGAGTTGATGAGACATTTAGTACAAATGTCAAGCCAGTGAACACAGGGATGGGGAAAATAATCTTTTACTTATTTATAGAAATTAGTAAAGAAATGACTATGATATGAGTTTGATGGTTTTTTTCTGAATATATATTCTCTTATTTATTTCTCTCAAATAAAATATGTACTTACTTTTACTTTATGTGTATGAATGTCTTGCTGGCATATGTGTCTGTGTACCATATGTGTGCCTGGTGCCCAGGGTGGCCAAAAGAGGGCATCAAATTCCCAGGGGCTGGAGTTAAGAGATGGTTGTGAGCTGCTATGTAGGTGCTGGGAATAGAACTCCCGTCTTCTGGAAACGCAGGTAGTGCTTGTAACCACCGAGCCATCTCTCCAGTCATTACTCCTACTTTTTTTTAATAATATAGTTAAACATTTCTCCTATCCCTTTCTCCCCTTCAAACCCTCCCATATACACCTTTCTGCTCTCCTTCAGATCCATGGACCTCTTTTTTTCATTAATTGTTACTGCATGCACACATCTTTTTTTTTTTTTTTTTGGTTTTTCAAGACAGGGTTTCTCTGTGGCTTTGGAGCCTGCACTGGAACTAGCACTTGTAGACCAGGCTGGTCTTGAACTCACAAAGATCCGCCTGCCTCTGCCTCCCAAGTGCTGGGATTAAAGGCGTGCGCCACCACCACCCGGCAACACACATCTTTTAGTAGCATATAATTTACTTATTTTTGTTCACCAGCATTTGAGACATTTTAAGTTAAATGTTTGAATTTGTGTTTTTTGGTTTAGAGGATATTTATGTTATAATGTTGGAATCAATATTGTTGTTTGTGGGGGTTTCCTTCAAAGAATTTGACCCTGATCTGAAGATGTGTTGAAATTTTTTTCACCTTAAACCCTGCAAAGTTAATAGAACTACACTTCCTGGAACTTAGGAGTTCTGATTAATCAGTGCTGTATTCCTTACTTATCAATTCATTGATTAAGAATTATAATGTTCTCTTTGAAAGAGCTTTGTGGAGCCAGGCGGTGGTGTGACACACCCTTAATCTGAGCTCTGAGGAGACAGAGGCAGGTAGATCTCTGATTTTGAGGCCAGTCTGGTCTACAGACAAGGACAACCAGAGAAACCCTGTCTTGAAAAATCGTAATAAATAAATATATAAATAAATAAATAACATTCTAAATAGAATGCTGTGTGCAGTTTACTTCTATTAACAACCCCAGATACATTTTTTTTTCAGGTCTGAGTGTTGTTGTTTTAATTAATAATAGGGGTCCCCGCAGTTGCTATGGGTCCCTATGGTGGCACATGACCGCATGGTGGCAAAATGGCGGCAAATGGCGGCAGAGGCGGGAACATAAAACCAGACAGATATTAAAGTTAAGCATTTATTAGATGGATTATGGAGGGAAAGAAGCAGAAGAGGAGAGAAAAGGAAAGAAGGAAAGACAGAAGGGAAGGGAGAGAGGGAAGGAGGGAACGGGAGAGGGTCATCTGCCTCTCCCGAGAGCAGGGGACCGAGAGATCGAATGGAACCGGGAACTCCAGGTTTCTTGCTTGAAGAGGAGGAGTGGGCTAACTTTTAAAGTGACAGGAATTCATTACACTGGGGAGAAAAAAAAATCAAAAGAGAGTGAATGAAAAGTAAACACTGGTAAAAAATGTACATTTCACTCCAGAGAATAATAAAAATATTTATAATACAAATGTCAGTTCCTGGACAGGGGAAAAAATTATGTCTGCTATAAATTGAATCCTCACTACATTTGGGTGAAAAAAAATCTTTTCTACTACCAGCGTCAGTCTGAAGCCTTAGTTAGTCACATGTATTTCTAAAAATTAAGAAAAATGTTTTTATACTGTTAGGTGGGTTTACTTCTTCTGATGTTCAGCATTGTTTCCCAGATCTTTGTGTTCCCATTTCATCTCGTTTTCCTTCAATCTCAAGGTGAATCTTTACTGACTTTTGAAGCATATTTTTGGGGGAGAGCTAAATATTTTGTCCTGACCTAAAAATCATCAATTTATTGCTTGGAAAGTGTATCCTCTCATCTGTTGTAGAATATTATTTTAAGGTGTGTTACTTATGCTCTGGAACATTTGTTTAATGTTGCAAAGATGTGTTTGAGTAAATAAATTTCTCTAGCGGTAGGAGGTTGAGCCAGCAACTAGCTCACTGGAAGCTGGGAGGAGCCAGGTGGAGGAAAAGGGTTCTTCAGGGGGGCAAGGAGACTTGGGAGGAGGGGATCAAGGGGAGCTAGCTGCTTGCTAGTCAGCCTCTTTGGGGAGCAGAATTCTACCTCAGCCTTTCAATCTTGAGTTCTTTGGAGGGACGGAGATTTAGATAAGATCCTTTTGTAGCTTTGAAAGAGTCAGCGCCTGAGGGAACAGAATTTCCTCAGGCTGTGCCTCTTGCTGTCAAACCGCTGCTGGTAGAGGCAGAGTTGCAGTTGCGGACTAGGATAACTTTAGTTTAAAAGGGAGCAACAAGGAAGAAAGAAAACGCTGCTCACCCCCACTGCTGCTAGTGAGAACCCAGTGACCGTTTGACCTGGGGCCTTTTTGCAACACATTTTTGGCCTTGTTTTGTGTTTGTATTTTTGTTGTTACTGTTTTGTCTTTTGAGACAGGATTTCTCTCTGTAGCCCTGACTGTCCTGCAACTCACTCTGTAGACCAGGTTGGCCTTGGATTCAGAGATCTTCCTGTCTCTGCCTCCCAAGTGCTGAGATTAAAGGATAGGGCCACCACCGCCAGGCTGTCTTTTTGTTTCTAAGATGTAGGTTTTTTGTTGTTGTTGTTTGTTTGTTTTGTTCTTGTTTTTCGAGACAGGGTTTCTCTGTAGCTTTGGAGCCTGTTCTGGAACTAGCTCTTGTAGACCACGCTGGTCTCGAACGCACAAAGATCCATAAGATGTAGTCTTTAGCCTTGGTTTCCATAGGACTGTCTGCAGTGCCAATGGCTCTAGTTACCACAGGTAGACACATTTAAGCCACTATTTATTCTACTTCATACTTCTACCTTCTCTTTTCTCATGATGGAGCTCCAAATACAACTTTTTTGATATTGTACCAGAGGTCTCAAAGCTAGCATTATTTCTCTCTCTCTCTCTCTCTCTCTCTCTCTCTCTGTGTGTGTGTGTGTGTGTGTGTGTGTGTGTATGTGTATTCACATGTTCCTGTTTGCATGAGGTATGCATATGTAGGCCGGAGGACAATCTGGGATGTTGCTATTCAGACGATGTTCACACCTTTTTTTGTTGCTTTTGTTTTCACACTGAAATTCTCACTGACTTGTAATTTACTGGGTTGGCTAATCCAGCTGGCCAGTGAGTTTTTGGGATCCCTATCACTACTTCTGCTCTTCTGAGATTACATGCATACCATCATGTCCAACTTTCTTTATGTGGGTTCTGGGGAGAAAACTCAGGTCCTTGTGCTTGAGATGCAAATACTTCACTGAAGCATTTGTCTCCCCACCCCTCTTTGATCTATTTTTAACTTGGGTCAGGTCACTTTCATCTCTACTCTTATGCTAACCTCGTCTAATAATGTTTATTTTTCAGATAAAGAGGGTTGGGAATGGGAATACAGCTGCATGCCTGAGGTTCTAGGTTTAATTTCTAGCACTGAAAAAAAAGTCACACACATAAGACATAAATATATATATATTACTACAACTATAAATTATTATATAAATATGTATTGGTAGGGATCACGTAACTGACAAAAGCAGACTAAGAAGCAATTGGTTTAGTTTGGCTCACACTTTGAGGGTATGGTCCGTAACAGTGGGGAAAGCACAGCGGTGATGGAGAGGCTAGCTGTAGTGGTAAGAACATGAGATACCCGACCACACTGAGTCTGAGGTGCATGCTACCATTGTTTGCCTTCTTGTGTACATCTAGTCTAGGAATCTATCCCATGGGTACATTTCTCAAAAATCATCAGAACATAAAGATCATGAATATGAAATAAAAGTCTGAGCATTTGTTTAATTTTCTACATGTGATGGTAAACCCTTTCTTCCCCTCAGCTGCTTTAAAAAAACAAAAAACAACTTTTATTGATTCTTTGTGGATTTCATATCATGTGTCCTCATCCCTCTTATGTCCCTGTCCCCTCGAATCTGCCCTCTATTCTTGTTACCTCCCCCAAGTCAAAATCAAATTTAAAAGAAAAACCAAAAAAACTAAACAACACAAAGGAACAAAACAAAACAAACAACAGCAGCAAAAACAAAACAAAACAATCATTATCATCATCTTGTCATGGAAGTGTTAGTGTGGGCCATTGAGGCACACGGTTTGCTCCCAACAATGGGCTCTCGCTGGGACTCCTCTTGGATACTCTGTTGTTGTCCCATGTCATGGAGATCCTGCTGTTTTGGGTCTGTAGATTCGTCTCCTTCACATGCTCCATCAGTTCACAGATGCAGTGTATGTTGGGGTGGGCCACCTCATAGCCCTGGATCTGGGTCTGGGTGGTAGCTGTTGTTGGTCTTCCGGCCAGCTTTCCCTCATCATCATTACCTGGGCAAGCTCTCCAGCACTGCCTCAGCTAGCTCACCCAATGCAGCGTGCAATCACGTCCTCTGGTTGGGGTCACCCACACTCAGTCCACCAGGAGCAGTTCTACTGTTTTGCCCAGGAAAGGTGCAGAGCCCTCTCTCCTGATTGCTGCAGGAGGTATGTGAGGAGAGCAGGCCCTGCACCCCGCCTGGGCAGCACGCTAGAGCTGACCCTTTTGTTGGGGGTGTAGGTGAGCCAGCTCTGAGGGTGTCAGAGTAGAAGAGCTGACCCCTCAGCTGGCTTTGGTCATAGTATTTTTATCACAGCAACAGAAAACAAATTAGAACAGACCTGGTTTCAAGAAGTCAAACAAAAACAAGCACTTGAATACAGGGAAGAGCATACCTTTTATGCTGAAGGAGATTAAACGATATGGATTTTTTTTCCTTTAAGGGAATTTGGCAGTGGTGCGGGACAATTCTGTATCCTGTCAATCATGTTTTTAAAAAATGCTGATTGGCCAGGCAGGAAGTATAGGCAGGAAAACCAGACAGGAAGTAGAGGTGAGAACAGGAGATTTGGGAAGCAGGAAGCTTCCCTGGCATTCCTGCGCAGATCTCCAAGGAGACAACATGTAGCAGCCCAGCTGAGAAAAGGTACTGGCCATGTGGCTGACAATGGGTTAATATAAGTTATGGGAGCTGGTAGGAAGACTGAGCTAATGGGCCAATCAGTGTATAACTTAATGTAGACTCTCTGTGTGATTTTCTTTGGGGCTTACCGGCTGTGGGGTACTGGGCAGGACAGTAACCCCAATGAGCCAGCCCTCATGTTACATGGCAGTTTCTGGTAAAATTTAAAACACACATGCTCATAAGAAGTAATTTCACTTCTAGAAATACATATGTGCTTATAAATGCAGAAAATAAAAGTAGCAATCATTAATTCAGTTGTAGCTTCTATACAGTGGGCGCTTCAGGCTGGATTCTTGTTCTATATACTTTCATTATTATACCACTCAAACACCAGGACATTCTTCAAATAGTTCTGAAAGGCAGGAAGAAGACAGTGTATATAACCCAAAGTGTAAGATTAGTGACATCAGTTTCTATCATGAATACATCTTATTTTTATGACACTGTGTGTTACATAAGAAAAAAACATTATAAATAACCCAAATCACAAACAACAAATGCATTAAAATCTATTTGATTGTTAACTATGGATTGAATACAATAACCCATACCTAAGAAAACACATTCAAATGTTAGATGACTTACTATTTCATAAGGATGAGGAGAGGTAATATTTTGAACAAACAGAGACATGTTATATCAATTGCTAAGTCATCTGGTGCAGATAACAGTTGCTATAGCAATCCAGAGAAGGAATCCCAGTACAGTACATGTTAGCTTCTGTCAGGCAGATCCATCTCTATGATTCCTGTTGCCCTGAATTTCTCCAATTTCTATATCTAATGTTGCCTGGGTGGCTCAGTAATATGGCTATGGCTGTTGATTCGTCTGCTCTACAATTGAGGCATCCATGTTTTCTGGCTCAGGTTTAAGTCCCTATTGTTCCTTTCAAATTATGACCAACACCTAAAGTAGCTGCAGACTACAGACATGGAAGAGAAATGTGGTGCTTTTACCTGTCAGGTTTGCGGGCCCTGTTTCTAGAAACACCCCTCATCAATAAGTTCCCTTTGTAATCTAAACAGGGCACTATGTTGCACTGTTCAAAGCAGACTCTGAGTTAGACTTTTATGTCAGCAGCCCCACTACTGAGCTGTGTGACACTGACAGTCTACTGTTATGTTTTCATCTCATTTGTCCTAATATAGAAACAATAATATCTTCCTCATGGACTTTCAATTAAGTCCAAATGAGTCAATCTATAATACAAAATGCTTAGAATAGTGAATGACACAAATAAAAGCTTTAAAGTATAGCTGTCGAAGAAGTTTTAGTTACTGGGATATTTCTGGAGTTTCCTTCCTCATCATGAAACTGTGTATTTCCTCAGGGATGCTGGTTGCACTCTGTTCTGGACGACCCCGACAGATGATTTGGCAGATTAAATCACATGTGATCCTCTGGCACGTTCTTATCAGCTTGACTCTTGGTTGCCGGCTTCAGGTACCAGTGTTTCACTCACACTTAGGCAATGCAGCTACGGTTTTATGCATTCAGCTTGACAAATGTGGAAGGTAAATGAAGTTAAACGGAGAAGAACAAGAGTGATACCAGTAAGTTTCCATGGAAACAAAAACAACAGAGACAGCTAAACCTGTTTCCTGAGACTATTGGAGCAGCTAATAAGAGTAGCTTGATAATGATGAGTTTTATTGTCAATTAACTAATTTTAAACATATGTCTGTGTGTGTGTGTGTGTGTGTGTGCATGTGCGCACATGTGATGGGATCTATCTATGTAGCTAGGCTTGAGATAGAGAGCCCCCTGCTCTCCTCCCAAGAGCTGGAACTGCAGGCATCTGCCACTAGGTCTAATTTGAAAAGGCCACAATGAGGCCTCAGAAATTTGTCATGCTTCCTTTACTTGGTTGTCATGGAGACATGCAAAGGGCCATGAAAGACATGGATCTCTGTGAGTTTGAGGCCAGCCTGGTCTACAAGAGCTAGTTCCATGTCAGGCTCCAAAAGCTACAGAGAAACCCTGTCTCAAAAAAAAAAAAATCAAAACAACAACAACAAAAAAGATTCGATAGGAAGTCATGGGATTCAGACATACATTTCATGTCAGAAGATAATGATCTTACTGTTAACATGTCTTTAGTAACTTTGCTTCTCGGTTTCAAACAAACTGTAAGTCAGGTTGGCTGGATGTGATGCCAGAGCTCAGACAGCCGAGCACACCATGCGCTGACTCATTTCCTTGGGCTCCTGACTCATGGCTCTTTGTTCATGTGGATCTACGCAAGAGGTCTCAAGATAAACTCAAGTGCCCTGCGTTCTTTTGTAAGGCAGTAGGCAACTGCTAGTACGCTACCATTGTCTCTTGAATATGTGCTGCCTTTTCCGGGCAGCATTGTGAGAGGCCACTGAATACTACCCACAGGGCTCAAGCCTTTCTTCTCCATTCTTCCAAGCACGTCCTACTTCACTGTCTTTCTGTCTCCAGGATGACGCAAATTAACTTTGTTTCTTGGAACCAATTGGAGGATCCTCTATGGGGGAGCAGGTAAAACTGAGTCAGCTCTCTCCTCCCTTTCAAAGCTCCCCTTCCATGAGCTACCTGCCCCTTACCTCACCCACTTCTGAGACTCAGTTTGCAATTCCAGCGTTGCTTTTCTTTGTTCTCACATCCTGACATCCCTCTGCCAGCTGGAGTAGCTGCTGAGGTAGATTCCTCGGGGAACATGGCAGCTGAACTGCAAACAAAGCTGTCGCTTTTGTAATCAGAATGTATAAAAGGCATTATCTTGATACATATGGGCAAACTTTATTACCCCATCTCAACCCAATTTCCTCTATTTGAGAAAAAAAAACCTTAGAGGAAATTGGGTTGAAAGGCCAGGAAACAATAAAAATTAGGAAAGAATTTTGTACAACTAGGAACCTTAAAAGAAGCCAGCTCTAGGGGCTGGGGAGAAGACTTACTGAGTAAAACCTGCTGGTAAGCTTGAGGATCCACGTGAAAGCTGGTGAGGCAGTATGCACTTGTCACTCCTCTAGTGGCAGGTTGGTGATGGTGGAGAGGATGTACAGAGACAGGCAGATCCTGGTTGCTCGGTGACCAGCCAGTGTAGCCCCAAATATAAGCTAAAAAAACCAAGTATAGCTCAAAAACTAAAGTGGAGACAATAACAAAAGGCATCTGAAGTTGACCTCTGAGCTCCCACATACATGCACAGCTGAGAGCCAACAGATATATTTAAAAAGGAAGAAAGAACCCAGCTCTAAATTGGGATATATTCTCTAATAGTGATCACATTTGCTTGCAATGAACAGTGTACTTCCCTTCGCTAGAATGAATCATAATTTTAAGAAGTAATCCCAGAGAAAAGATAGAGCCTTAGGTTCAAGACAGTATCCATCTTGGCTTGTTCCAAGAGTCAGCACAAATCAGTTGGAAGGCAATCTCCTGTAGCTTCTCCTGCAGAGAACTGATGGCTTTGTTTAGTGAGCACTGACAATCAGAAGTATAGCAGGGGACATGAAGCTCCATACTTGGCCTTGAGCACATTCTGCTAACATAGCTGCTTTTTGACACCATTTTAATATACAGTGACGTGTCAAAAGAAAGACCATACTGAGAACATGCCCCCCCCCCAAAAAAAGATAAGACTAGGAAACAAAGAAGACATTCATAGGGGTGAGAGACATAGCCTACCAACACAGGAAATGGATCTCTACCTCGCCCCAATCCTGTCCCAAGGATTGCTCTGCAGAAACTAATTATTTAACTGTGCCTCAAATGATGATGTGGGTATAGAGGGCCATCAAACGCCAGCATCAGACACTGGGGACATAGTATATTTTCTCTCTGTCAGAATTGCACCCAGAAGACTCTCCATCAAAGAGAAGGTCTGTTGGTCCAGGTGTATGCTGTGTCATGACCTTGGCAGGGAAGTCCTGTGTCTTTCTGTGAATATGTCGTTGCCTTTGTAAAATGAGTGGGTTTTGTCCCCTTGTGGTGACACAGAACAACCTTTCTTCTTCTCCTTAGTGATCCTAAGACTGATGAGGCTCTAGTTTTTTTCTAAATCCCGGAGGCCAGATCACAGGGTTCTTCAAACTGAGACATAAATGAAAGTTAGATGCATTGCCTGGTCCTTAGTGAAAAAGTAGGTGTGAGATCTCTCTGTAGTTTATATGATTCACAAGAGATAAATGAAGAGGGCTCACAGAACAGCATCGATGCAATCAATTGAGCCTTCTCTTGGTAATTACAAGACCCTAATCTTATTTGGATCGGCTTGGTCAATGAAATATCAGTTTCTATGGCAAACCGTTTCAGTTAAATGCATGAGCCAGTAATGAGAACGCGTGAGCATCTTTCAGCTTCAGGGATTATACTTTTAATTTAGTAATATTCTTTGGAACATGTTATGTTCTAATAAGTACCCAGGGTCTTGAAGTACTGGTGTGGAGTTATGACAGGTGACGACTATCCTGATGTTAGCGTCTGAGAGCCGGAGGAAAGAAAATGTTGGAAAATGTTATTATCACGCCATGCATGATATGCCTCAGATAGACAGTGGCAAAATGTTAGGTCTGTGAATTTATAATGAAAATCAACGGAGTCCTCTGAGACTCTGAGCAAACACATCCCTTCCATTTGATCCAATGCTACCGCCTCATGTTGCTATTCTCCAATAATTTCAGCTTGCACTCATGGTCTAAGACTAGTTCCAAAAGACAGTGGGGTTTAGCTTACAATAAAGTTCCAGAATAAGAAAGGAACTGAGAATTTTATTCCTCTCGTACTGAAGGGAGCTCAAGGTTGTGAAGAAAAGCTGAGTCAATGACAGACTCAGGAGTCTGCAGAGCCGCCGCGTCTTTGCTCGTCTTATTGTTCAGGGAATGTTGGAATGCGCCTAGCGTGTTTCTGTTCCTTTAGGGACTGTTCTCTATAGAATTTCAGTTTGCAGCCAAAAGCCGTATGTCGATAAAATAGTGTGACTTCACACAGAAACATGGGACCACGAGGCCGTTCCTGCCTTATGCCAAGGAAGCACTGGTGTTAGGGAGCAACCACTTACGTTAAGTAGGAATATCCTAGAAAGACTCACACTCTTTTTTGTTACAAATTATTTTAAAATTAATTAGGAAAAATAAAAACTCACTGAAGAGAGGACTGAGGAATGACTTAGCCATTGCTTGACTGAGCTATTGAGTGTTGTTTCTATTTTTTTTTTTGTCCTAGGGTTATAAACTATGGATGCTCACCAAACATCTCTAAGGCTTTTAAAACATGCACTTGAGCCCTGTCCAGATCTATTTAATTTGTGTTTCTGGAGCAGGGTATGGCGTAAGCTCCAGGGTTACTCAGAAGGGCAGGATGGGTTAAGAATGGACCCCTAGGGTTGTGGGGATGGATGCAGAATGAGCTCCACTACTCTTTCTTGTCTTTGGTAGAATGTTCAGGGCTGTATTTTTAGTTATTGGGTTTCCTTGTGTGATGGCTTAAGAGCAGTTTGAAGGGGCTCATGGCTGCCCATTCCCTGGCCCCTGCTTCTCTCCCTGTCTTGGAGAAGACAGAGAGGGTTCATGTTCTCTGGAGAAAAGGCCACACTGTGGAGTAGAAAGGACCTGGTGGTGTGTCAGGATGACCTGGTGAAGTCCTTCATTTTAGGATGTTTAGGATGACGTAGGAGTGGAGGAAGCAGAATCAAAGATTCCAGAGAGAAGCTGAGGACGAGTGTTGAGGTATTAACTCTGTAGTGTAGGTCCTCTGAGGAAGGAGCTCAGGGAGGTGAGACATTTTGTCAGTTGGAAATCCTAAAAACCTCTGTGAGTTTCTTAATGATGTCAGAGATCTGGGCCCTTTCCTCCGCTCCACATCAGCTCTGGTGAGTTGGCCTTTGGTTATTATCATGCTTGCCCCTCATGGTCACAAGATGGCAGCATACAGGATTTCAAAGCAGGGAGAGAAAAGGGTTTAAAGGCAGGAGCAAGGGCCTCTGGAAGTCCTTCTACAAAGAAACTAAGGCCTTGCAGTTCAGCTTTTAGTTGGCCCCTTGTGGATTACTGGTCAGATTATGTTAGACTGCCATCATTAACGGAAAGAAACTGCCACTGTACATGGAGATTTTTTTTTTTCTCAGCAGAGCAGACGGTAGGAAAGAAGAAAGGAACTGTTGCATAAGTGAGCAGCTACAGGAGCATGTGATGGCACATTGCTGCTCCGTGGGTCTTGCTCTTGAATGATAACAAGCAATACCCAGAAAAACAAATCTGCAAGCTATTATTTTAGAAGGTTCTCAAGTTCATAGTTTGACTTGTTTGGGGATAGAACTGGAGGCCTGTCTTTTGAGGAATCCCCACTGGTAGTTCTGATTCAGGAGATCTGTGGAACAGACTTTCAGAAAATGGTTTTGAGAAAGTGGAAAATTGGCTTAGTGGCTCTCAAACCAGCTTGACTGTTGGAAACCTTCGGAAATGTCAAAGCAATGCTGGCACGTGGACCTCTTCCACAACCAATTCAGTAAAATGCCTAGGTTGGAGGAATCAACATCCGTTCACATCTCCCAAGATAGTTTTACTATGTAATAAGAGAATCCTTCCAAGGACAGCAACAGTGGTAGGAAGAAGGTACCAAATCCTCCATGCTGGCTTGTGGAACTCTTTAGAGGAATGGATTCAGGGGAGAAAGTGAAACAGAAGAAACATTAGTTAAGATAAACTCCAATTGATTTGCAAGAAATAATAGAAACAGGCAATTGTCTTAGTCAATGTTCTGTGACTACGAAGAGACACCCTAGCCTTGGCAACTCTTACAAAGGAAAGCATTTCATTGGAACTTGCTTACATTTCAGACATTTAGTTCATTGTCACCATGTTGGGAAGCATGGCGGCATACAGGCAGACACTGTGCTGGACAGAAGTAGCTTTAGAGTTCTACATCTGCATCTGTAGGCAGGAGGCAGATAGAGACACTGGGTCTGGCTTGAGCATTTGAAGCCCCAAAGCCCACCCGCAGTGACACACTTCCACCAACAAGGCCGCACCTACTCTCAGTAGGTGTACCTACTAATTCTGTCACACAGCTCCACTCTAATGATTGATCATTGTATCATTTAAATACATGAATCTATTGGGACCATTCCTATTCAAACCACCACAGCAATACATCACAAAATAAACTCACTCTTTCCTGGCTTCAACTACTGATTCTGAATATAAATTTTAGGCACAGGTATCTAAATGCTGTTTTCAAGGTATTCTATCATTTACTATAATCTATTCATGAACAAACATGCACCAAGACTTATGCATATATTGTAATTAAATGCTTACCTTTACAGGAATATTAAAATTTTATTAAATCTGTCATGTCTGGAATCTTCTGTATTTCATATTTCTAAAGCTGAAGTTACCAGTTGATTCTGACATCTTAACGTAGCCCATTTCCATTGCACAGCATTTGTGTGCTGGCTAGTTTAGAGACTTAGTGTTGCTTTTCAGTTAAGAAAATACAACCACTAGATTGGCCCATGGCAAGCCCATGGGGAATTTTCTTAATTAGTGACTGATGTGGGCAAACCTAACTTACTGTGGGGCTGTGCTACCCCTGGGTTGGTGGTCTTGAATGCTATATGAAAGTAGGCTGAGCCATGAGGAGCAAACCTGGAAGTAGCATTAAGTACTACTCTATGTTTTCTGCTTCCAGGTCATTCCTTGATTTCTTGCCCCAACTGCCTTTGGTGATGATGGACAGTGATATAGAAATGTGAACCAAATAAGTCTTTTCTCCCCAACTTGCTTCTGATCATGGTGTTTTATCACAGAAGTAGAAACCCTAACTAAGACAACAGGGCTCTGGGGACCCGAAGAGCCTCTTGTCATTAGTAACAGGCTTAGCACTTCCAATGTGACCATTTCAAACTCTGACAGTGAATCTAGTGCCACTGTGCCGAGAGAGCATTTATGTCTGTGTAACTTTCTGTAGGACACCAACCTGGTTTCCTGAAATGAGTGTCTTTATGACTCATGTCTGTGTGTTTATGCTTCTGAAGTGTCAGCCAAAGAGCCAGGAAGGTGTTAGTTCAAGCAAAGTGTGCATCGTGCACACCACTGGCTCAGCTCCATGGTGATGCACAGCCCCAGATACAGACATGCTGTGGGTGTTGCTAGTTGTAGTTTCTTGTCAGGAAAACAATGACAAAGTGATGACATGTAAAGAAACCAAAGGAAGGGTTTGGCATCCCATCCCACAAGCCCTGATGAGACACCATCTGTGTGCAAGATCGTGCTCATGGAGAGAGCATAAAGATCAGAAAGAAAGAAAACGCAAGCCAACAACAAACAAAACACAGTTCTACTTTCAGGAATAAAAAACACATGGTGAGTAAGTTGGAAACACGATTTAGAGGTCACATGACTTTCAAAAACCACATTGTTCAGTGCAAATGCACAGTGGGGAATTTGCCTAATGTGGGGATGATTTTAAATGAAGCAGAGATCTCAAGTGTGAGAATAGAAGTGTAGTGTAATGGGATCCCGTGTGTCCCCTGATATAGGAGTGTTCTCCTGTATTTTGTATTACTCTCATTGGTTGAATAAAGAAGCTGCCTGGCTTGTAAGATAGGTCAGCCCTTAGGTGGGCGGAGTAGACAGAAACAGAAGTTCTGAGGAGAAGAAAGGAAGTGAGTCAGTTGCCATGAGGCTCCCATCACAGATGGATGCAGG
>JAQHUG010000275.1:2122021-2133769 GCA_028555095.1 Dicrostonyx torquatus | reverse complement strand
GGCGGCTGGGGGCTGGGAGCTGGGTGCCGGGAACACAACCTACACCTCTCCCCCCTTAATTACAACAGTCCCCCCACCCTCCAACTCACAACAGAGCCCTAACCTCTTTGTCTTCGGCTATGAACATCTTTGGAAGTGAGATACTTGACGATGTCATAGGTTAAGATAAGGTGACACTGGGGTATGGTGGGCTCCTAGTGGAAAGAAAGTGGTATCTTATAAGAAGGGAAATGTTAGGGACACTCTCTTTGTTAACAGGAAGTTCCCAGCCAAAGACTGAATGTCAAAGTTCCCAGCAAAGCCCTGGAATGTATTGAGTGACATTTGCACATTTTCTCCCTTGTCCCATCAGCGCTAGCGAGCTGACATGAATGGGTGTCATTTTGGCTATCAACCATTAGAAAGTCGTATGACAGCAGCATGGATTACGTCATGGAGGTCAAAGGTCAAAGCATGTTCTGGCTGCAGGTACCAGGTTGCTGTGACCTGGGGGTGGGGGTAGGGAAGTTCAGCCAGGGAATTACTTTATGGAAGATTGTGATAAACCTTCAAGATTATGTTAGGGCTAGGGGCTATCTTATTTTTGAGCTGAGGGCTTCTGCTGGAGTGTGAGATGTCTAATCCTACAGTCCTGACCACCAAAATCTGAGTTCAGTTGACTGAGGCAAAAGGGCAGGAAGTTTGAGAGCAAAGTGAGCTACGTAGTGAAATCAAGGCTCACTCAGCAATTGGAACATGAATTAATTTAAGCTATATGAGACATTTTTGAGGGAAATATCTGAGGAGATATTTCTGGAACCTGGTGTGAGAGAATGGACATCCTTGCATCAGCTTATGGATGTGAGATCCTTCTTTCTTCCCGGTTCTGCTGAATGCTGCTGTCTCAGGCCTCAGCTTCGGCAAGGCTGCTGAGCTGTTGTGCAGCAGTCATCTCCCCCTGCTGCCCATATTTTCCTTTTATTGAAAATAGATTCTTTTCTGATTGGTTCTCTTCTTTTAC
Organism: Dicrostonyx torquatus; assembly: GCA_028555095.1. Taxonomy (NCBI): domain Eukaryota; kingdom Metazoa; phylum Chordata; class Mammalia; order Rodentia; family Cricetidae; genus Dicrostonyx; species Dicrostonyx torquatus. The sequence continues at coordinate 2,132,769 of JAQHUG010000275.1, read as the reverse complement.
TCCTCCTAGTTCTTCCCTACCCCTCCTCCCCTCTGGATCCACTCCTTTCCTGTCTCTCTCTCATTAGAAAAGAGTAGGTTTCTAAGAGACAATAATAAAACATGACAAAATTATAAATAAAATAATATAAAATTAATATGAATGAAATATTTTATATAAGATAAAATAAGATGAAGCAAACACTTTCATATCAAAGTTGGACAAGGCAACACAACAGAAGAAAAGGCACAAGAGTCAGAGACCCACCTGGTCTGACACTCAGAAGTCCCATGAAAATACTAAGCTGAAATGTATGACATATATTCAGAAGACCTGGTCCAGACCCTTGTAGGTCCTGTGCCTGCTGATTCAGTCTTTGTGAGCTCATATGCACCTTGCTTAGCTGATTCAGTGGGCCTTGTTCTCATGAATATTCTTAATAGGCTCACTGCCCTTTGATTGCACAGCAGTTAATCACACAGAATTTTCTGACACCTAGCTTCTTATAGATGGTTAGTAGCTGAGCAGAAGAATTGACCCTTACAAAAATTTAAAAGGGGCATTATCATTTGAAGCATGGAGTGGAACATTTTATTTTATTTTTAATTTTTAATTGCTTTTATTGAGCTATATATTTTTCTCCACTCCTCTCTTTTCCTCCCCTATACCCCTCTGCTCTCTCTCATGATCCCCATGCCCACTACTTATCCAAGAGACCTTGTCTTTTTCTACTTCCTATGTAGATTAAATGCACATATGTCTCCCTTAGTGTCCTTTTGTTGTGAAGGATCTCTGAGGTTGTGAATTGTAGGCTGGTTTTTCTTTGCTTTATGTCTAAAAACCACTTATAAGTGAGTCCATATTTTATTTGTCTTTCTGGGTCCGGGTTGCGTCACAAAATATGGTGTTTTCTAGATTCATCCATTTGCCTGCAAATTTCAATATGCCATTATTTTTTTTCCAGTGTGAAGTACTCCATTGTTTAAATGTACCATATAATCTTTATCCATTCTTCATTTGAGGGGCATCTAGGTTATTTCCAGCTTCTGGCTATTACAAACAATGCTGCTATGAACCTAGTTGAGCACATGTCCTAGTGGTATGATTGAGCATCCTTTGGGTATATACCCAAGAGTGGTATTGCTGGGTCTTGAGGGAGGTTGTTTCCTAATTTTCTGAGAAACCACCATACTGATTCTCAAGTATCATATCAACATGTAGAAGAACGAAAATAGATCTATATTGATCACCATGCACAAAACTCAAGTTCAAATGGAACCAAGACCTCAACATAAAACCAGCCACAATAAACCTCACAGAAGAGAAAGTGAGAAGCACACTTAACCGCATTGGCACAGGAGACCACTTCCTAAATATAGCATTTTTTGTGTGTTATTATATCTCATTAGTTACTGGTTCCCCTGAAGGCTAAAACCAGGATAATAATGCAGCAGGCTATGGATGCCTTAGTCAGTTAAGAGGTTTATCCTGAGGAACTGGCTCTTCTTACTAGGGAAATCATGCAGTCTGTCATCTGTAATTGGAAAACCAGGTCGGCAAGTCCAGGCCAAATCCAAAGGTCAGGAACCAGGCAACGCTAATAGCGCTGAGGTTAAAAGTCACCATTTCTTTGGCTCTAAATCCTGTGTTCTTTCTGCCTTCCGCTCTGCCTGTGTAATGGGTGCTGGTACACCACACTTAATGAGCTTTGAGCTTTTTCTAAATCATTACTTATTTCTCCTGGCACATATTATAACATCATCTTTCCTTGCGAACTCCTCGTCCGTGTCAGACATGACAAGACTCGAGCAAGCGCTGATGTGCGGGAAGTCAAGCGTGGGCCAGAGGGACCTGCTTCTTCTGTCCAACGGCAGCACTGATGGATCCGAGAACAGACTGCTCTCCAGAGGGGCTGAGGTCCCAGGGAAGCAGCAGACTCTTGTAACACAGTCAGCAGACTGCACACTGCTGCAGACAACGTTGCTTTCACAGAGGCTGAGGAAGGCTTTCTTTTAGGGTCTCCAGAGATTGCATCCCCGCCATCCCTAGTAACGAATTATGGTTTGAAATGCAAACAACAGGGCATCTGGCTAATCGTGAAGGTTAACATCTGGCAAGAGGTGTGTTCCTGCCAGGAGCTCTTTCTGTTTACCTCTGCAAGTGATATTTATAGCTTGGAGGCACCCTCTGGACTTGGTCTCCTTGCAGATGGCTAATTGCTGAGAGCATGGTGTTCATTGTGACCAAAGGTCACAAGAAAGCTGTACTCAGTCATTCCCTGATTCATAGACAAAATCTATACCACTGAGTGAAATCTGAATCTGTCAGGAAAAGCAAGGTTGCACTGTAGTAACAAATATTCTCATAGTATTAGTAGTTGTTACAGCCTCATGTGTCTCTTCCTCTCACTTAGCACAAATGCAGTGAATTGATAGCTCCTGCCTTCCTTTGTTACCTCTATCTGCCCATTGAGTATCAACAGTGTGGAAGTATAAGACGAGTACTCTGCATTTAGTATCTTCTTTAATATATTATTATACATATTATATGTATATGCATATTTGCAGATATAAAAATGAGATCAAGTTCAGTAAGCGGTAGACCTACCTAATTTTGGACTCAGATGTTTTTGATGCTAAGCCTTAGTCTCTGCTGCTCTCTTGAGGTCTCAAAATTTTATTTTTTTTATTATTTTATGTGTATGGATGTTTTGTGTGCAAGTGTGTCTGTTCACCAAAACAAAGGCCTGTGGGAGCCAAAAGAAGGCATCAGATTCCTTGGGACTGGAGTTACAGATGGTTGTAGGATGCCATGTGGGTGCGGGAAATTGAATTCTGGTGCCAGAAAAGCAGCTAGTAGTATTCTTAACTGAGCCGTGTCTCCATCCTTTTCTGGATTTTGTTTTTAAGTGGGTATTCCCTGATGTTATTCCATTACTCTTCTCAGGGTGAAAGAACATATAAATCACGTTCTTTTAACAAGTGGAGCATCAAACCGAGACAAGAGACATTATGAGTTTAACCTGTTTGGCCAACACATTTAGAAACAACATTGAAGATCATTTTGACCGCATGTCCAAGTCAGAATCTCCTTGTGTAGCTCATGAAAGTATGGACTGCAGAGTTCCTTTGGGTGGGGCTGGGGTGATTCCCATTCTGCTCAGAATAGGGACACGCTGGGGGACCACACAGCTGGATCTTCAGCTCCTTTCCCAGGACTATTTCCAGTAGTCTGCGCTGTCACTTAGAAAGCACTTGGAGGGCAAGGATGGCCCTCTACTGTTGTGAATGCCTCTGACCAGAGAGAATGTTTGGACTCGAAGGCTGAATTTGAAAGTGTCAGGGAACTTATGATTAGAGTCCACCTACTGTAATAGCTCGGTGAGGAGAAGTGTCACCGTCTATAGTCCATCCAAATCTGCATCTCTGCAAAGGCAATTAGCTTAATTAGTGTAGTCATGAATAATATTAACCTTCAAAATATCATGATAGAGTCCGAAATGCCAGCTTACTTCTGTCCATTGATTTAATTTGTCATTTGGTATTGAGATGGAAGCAGGTAACTTTATAACTCAAAACCACTGTTCAATTAGGTTACAAAGGGGACTGAAAATATGTCAGACTAATGGCGTGAAGACAAGAGTATCTGATGGATTATTTAAATGCTGCCCATTTTAATGCGGCTGTTTCAGCACCTGGAAAAGATTGCTGAAACTGAGCCCAAAGGCTTTGATTGTTGGCTGAAATGCTCTTCAATGGTTGTAGGTTTGTTTGTCCAGAATTGGTTTACTGTCATTTTCTTAGTATGTGTGCTGCTGAAGTGAACACTCATTTTTTTTTTCTTCTCAAGTCAGCGGTTCCAAATTGACTTTCATCAGTTTTTAAATGTAAGCATTTCTAGGATTGGATAAACTGGTCTGTAATCCCCGTTATCTGGGAGGCAGAGGCAGAAAGATTACAAGTTTAGGCCTGTCCAGGTTACGGAGAAAGTTTGAAGCATGCCTGGGCATTTTGGTGAGACTCTATCTCAAAATAAATATTAAAAAAATAAAAAACTGCAGCTAAAGCTGAGCACTGGAGCACTTCCCTTTGTGTCTGAGGTCCAGGGTCATGAATTCTGGAAACCGCTGTGGGATTTTAAACATGTCACAAGGTCTCCGATCCTCCCTGGAGGTCTAGCCAGCATTTTTATTCACTTCCTGAGTCTCTTTGCTTGAAACAGTGACTCTCTAGACAACTGAAATTGGCCTGGAGTTGATCCTGTAGTTTAGATTGACCTTCAATTGATATTCCCCCTGTTTTAGATTTCTAAGTGTGTCATTTCTCCCGAGACCCCCTTTGTAATGGAAGTGATTTAGGCTTTACCCAGTCTACCACCTACCTCAAAGAGAAGGTATCTTAGCTAGGATCTCTATTGCTGTGAAGAGACACCATGACCACAGTAACTCTTGTAAGGAAAACATTTAATTGGAATGGCTTGCTTACAGTTGCAGAGTTTCAGTGCATAATCGTGGAGAGCATGGTGGCTTGCAGGCACATGTGCTAGCTACCTCTTGGTTTACAGGGAACAGGAAGTCAACTGAGACACTGGGCAGTATCCTGAGCATAGGAAAGCTCAAAGTCCACCCTCTCAGTCACTTCCTCCAACAAAGCCATACTCACTCCAACAAAGTCACACCTCCTGAAGTGCCACTCTCCATGAGATTATGGGGGTCAATTACATTTAAACTACCATATAAGGGATCCCAAAGGATTGCTGAAAATACTCTTGCAGGTCTTGGGACGCTTGTCCACACACTTTGGATTAGCAACTCATTGGTCCTCAAGGAATTTAATCAAAGCAGAGGTCCCAGTGTTTTAATTATGGATTTAGTGTCTGTAAAACTCCAACTTTGTTTTTCCAGTGTGGTAACCAATTGTGTCCCAACCGGTACCACCCAGGTTTTCCTCTAAACTTAGAAGAGTTAATGCGCATCTCTGTACAATGAACAAATTGATGGAGGAAAACTCTGGAAACTTTCACCTGAAAGCTATGGACCTCACTCAATGACATAAAAACTGGAGTAGGACTTATAACAAGTGGTGCCCTGGCCACCACTGTAGCTGTGCCCTTCTATCTGAGGCTCATTAGCAAATCTCTGGGGTCTGTCTTTCTGATATAGTACCGTGTCAGAGAGATGAAACAAACATAGTTCCTTATGGAGAAAATCAGAGGCGGTTCACACCTGTAATTTCTGACACCTTGGAGGGAAACCAGAGAAGGCTTTTGAAACAATTGACTGAATATTGCAGAAGCATTGCCAGTCGCTTCCTGAGACGTGGTCTGATACTACATTTCCCAATTCTATAAAAACCAAGTCCTTATAGACCTGCCGGGTTATATATATAATATATATAGTTAATATAATAGCAAAGTAAAATGTGTCAACATGTAGGTCATAAAATAATATAGTATAATATGATATCATCTTGTATTAGAAATATGTTCTAGACTGTGCTTTTACTTGGAAGCCAGTTATACATTTTATAGTAATCACCCTGTTTTATTATAGTACATATTTTACATAACATTTATTTTATAATATAATATATAGCATACGTAGAGAGTATGTAATAGTGTATCATTTCATCATTGTTTCCAGTATTATAAAGGGTGATTAGCTCCATGGTAAACACACAGCTGGAGACAGATTCTCTTCATGCTTCTGAAACAGTTAACACTTGACAATAATGTTTTCTATTATTATTCGTTTCTGCATCCTAGTAGTACAGTTGTAGGGTACAAGAGGAGGTTTTTTTTTTTTAATTTTTGTTTATCTAGACAAAGGCTGTCCTGAAACTAGCTCTGTAGATCAGGCTGTCCTCAGATTCACAGAGATCTGCCTTACTCTGCCTCCTGAGTGCTGGGATTAAAGGTGTGCACCACCACTGCCCTGCTGTTTTAATTCTCTTATTGAGACAAACGATGATCATTTGTCATGGAGTCTGTCAGTGACAAGAGAATACGGTGGCTTGGGAATAATTTCTTTTGGTCTGTATGTCTTTGGTCCTGTGGAATCCTCTCTCATCTGGCATGGCCCATATATGTTTATGTATTTAGATGCCTATATATATGTAATTAATAAAGCACCCACCCTAGTCCTACTAATATTTATAACGATGATCAGGGAAGAGGAAAGGTAGGACAGGTGGTGGCACACAGCTGAGATCCCAGCATTTTGGAGGCTGATCCTGGAGGTTTATGATTTTGAGTCTGAACCACACACTGAGATCATGCTTCAGGAAGTGACGAAACAGAGCAGCAGAGGAACATATCTACTCAGAGCGTGTTAGCACAGGCACTGTGCTGAGGACTTACTTTGTGTCCCTAATCCAGCTCTAGGGACTAGACCAGGACTTGATCCAGCCTGACTGCTTCTCCAGTTTCCCATTTTACACTTCTGAACAAAAGGATATAGTTTATATATTTTTGTATAAAAATGGTAAATGAAGTAATGATATAGAGAAAACACCTCTGTTTTAGCATTCATAACTATTCTTAGAGTCCTTTTTTACATAGCTCTTTTAAGAATGTCCTCCACATACATCCAGAGATGTGACAAAATATAAGCAGTAATATCAGAGCACACGTAAGATAAAAGCTATAAGAATACAATTCACCATTTGTGCTGATATGTTTAAAATAGGCATTTAATATTAATGAAAGCATATAAAATAGCATAATTCAATATCCACACTTTTTTTTTCCAATAATAGAGATTATCTCTATATTACTCATGCAATGGGTATATCTTTATCCTAACAGGAGGCTAAGAATTCCAATTTATGAATAAAATGACTCATTTCACTAGCTGCTGATTATTTAACAAGTGTGTTCTCTATCATATTTTTCAATCACAGAAGTTTCTTTGAGGGAACCAAGAGAAAGCTGAACAGTTAAAAGCACTGGCTCCTTGCTCTACCAGAGAATTTGGGTTCCATTTCCAGCACCCACAAGGCAGCTCAAAACCATCTGTAACTACATTTCCAGGGGACCCAATGTCATCAGCTGGCCTCTGAAGGCACCACACACATAGTGCACAGACATACATGCAGGTAAACACTCGCATATGTGAAATTAGAAAGTACTTTGGGAGACCATCTTATGCACTTGCCTTTCCTAAGGTGCCCTTTGATCTTATTAGTACAAACTCAAAGAAATTGAATTACAACATCAGCATGTACGGCTCAAGGATCATACCACATGTATGATTTGAGGATCATTAAGTAGGCTTGCAAATGAAGACAACCCCACCAGGGTAAATTCACAATGATATTGTGTAAGAGGTCTGTTTCCCTTTCTAATAAGCAAAAAAGGTCATTTTGCTTTTCACATTTTTATGTTTATTATTGACTTGTCTTCAATTATGAATTATTATTCAATTATTTATACTCATATTCTACCCATTGTCTTGTTAGTTTTCGCTTATTGACTATAAACGTACTTTATATATCTTAAGGACATTAGTACTTAATTGCACAGTTTGTTCCTCCATTATGTAACATGATGTCTTACCTTTCAAATGTTGTTTTTTGCCGTTATGAAATCATGACTCTCCATAACTTCATGACTCCATTTATAAACTTCAGTATATTTTATTGTAACTTTATTGAGTTATAATTTGCATACTATTTCAGTATATTCATGGAGTTGGACAACCACTACCACTAACTTCATAAGACTTTCTTCACTTTAAGGGCCGGGCGTTGGTGGCACATGCCTTTAATCCCAGCACTCGGGAGGCAGAGGCAGGCGGATCTTTGTGAATTTGAGACCAGCCTGGTCTATAAGAGCTAGTTCTGGTGCAGGCTCCAAAGCCACAGAGAAACCCTGTCTCGAAAAACCAAAACCAAAAACAACAACAACAAAAGACTTTCTTCACTTTAAAAGGAAACCCTACTGCCCAGGATTCATTCCCCATTTTTTATTCCCTTGAACTCCCAGGATTGTTAATCTTTTCTCTGCCTTTATGAATTTTTCCTTTTTTGGACACTTCATATAGATGCGATCATAAACATATGATCTTTTGTCTGCTTTTATTTTTGTTTCCTTTGCCTTTTTCAGTTGGAGTCTTACTGTATAACACAAACCAGCCTTAAATCCATCATTATCCTCTTCTCCTGTGCTGAGTGTACGTGTGAGCGAGCACATTTGGCTTACATCTGCCTTTCTTCACTAATCATGCTTTTAAGGTTATTTATGCTGCAAACTATTCCTTTGGACTGTCAAATGACATTCCAGGGTATAAATGTAACATAGTTGTTTATATATTCAGCAACTGATGGACATGTGAGTTGTTTATATATCATGTCTCTAGTGAATAATGTCACTGGAAACATCTTATATAGGTTTTTCTCTAGGTATGCACTTTAGAGAGGAATGACTGGGCCACATAGTAACTCTACATTTGCTGTGTAGAATTAACATTGAGAATTGTCAGCCCATTTTCCAAAATGGTAGAACTAGTTTAAACTCTATCAGTGTGGTGGTTTGAATGAGAATGGCTCCCATATGACCATATATTTGAATGTTTAGTCTGCAGTTGGTGGAATTGTTTGGGAAGAATAGGAGGTGGGACCTTGGAGGAAGTGTTTCACTGGGGGAAGCTTTGAGGTTTTAAAAGAACAGGCTGTTGCCAGTTAGCATTCTTTCTTTCTCTGTCTCTGTCTCCTCCATCTTTTCCTCCTCTTCTCCCTTTCTGCTCAATGATTGGGATGTAAGTGTTCAGGTGTTGCTCCATCACTATATCTGCTGCCATGCTCCTTGTCATCATGGTCACGGGCTAATCCTCTGGAACTGTAAAGCCTAGTAAACTTTTTTTTTTATAAGTTGCTTTTTATCATGGTGTCTCTTCACAGTAATAGAGAAGTAACTAAGACAGCCAGTATTAGTGAAATTTCTAAATTCTCTGTATCCTTCCAACACAGCATCTGTCTTTAAAAAACTTTTAGCTACTCTAGAGGATGTGCAATGGAATTCACTGTGGTTTTGATTTGCATTTTCTTAATGACTAATGATGTTAAATATCTTTTAGTGAGCATTTTGAGCATCTGTGTATCTTTGGGGAAATCTATTTTCAAACCTTTTGCTCATTTTAATTATACTGATTGTTTTTTTTTTTTTACTGTTGTTTTGTAAGTGTTATTTCTACATTCTGAATGCTATACTTTTAAAGGATATACAACCATTTTTTTCTTCTAATTTCTTTGGTTGTCATTTTTACTTTCTTGGTATTCTTTGAAGTGAAAGAAAATTAGATTTACCCTCATTTTCTTTTTTCAGGTATGCCTTTGGCGTCATCCATCCACAAAAACATTGTGTAACTGAAGTTTGCAAAGACTCAATGCCATTTTCTCCTAACTATTCGACAATTTTTGCTGTAACATTTAAGTCTCTGAACCATTTCAAGTTAACCTTTCAATATGCCACAAGAGTACAAATTCACTATTTTATAAGTGGAGATCCAGTTGTGCCTCCAGCGTTTGTTGTAAAGGCATTTATTTCCTTACTGAGTTGTACTGGTGTGCTTGTCAAAATTAAATGAGCATAAATTCATTTCTGGAATCTTTATTCCGTTAATCTTTGTTATTTGGGGTCAGGGAAGGAGGTTTTGCTGTGTGCCCTTCTTGCAGAGAACTCCTAGCACTCCTGCTTCTCTATGTCTGCATCTGTTCTCACACCAGCTCTACACTGTTATGGTCACGGTAATTTGTAGTAACTTTAAAATCAGTGTGAATCCTCTGATTTTTTTGTTCTTCAAGATTATTTTAGCTGTAGCATCTCCCTCAAATTTCCATATGCTCTTTAAAGATAAATTGTTAATTTCTGAAAAAAGGCATTTGGGGTCTTATCAGAAATTACACTGAATCCCTTTGCTAATTTGAAGGAATAGTTCCAGATGGGAGAGATGGCTTGAGTGTTAGGATCACTTTGTGTTCTTTAGGAGAAAGGGAGTTTGGTTCCCAGCTCACAATCGCACATAATTCCACTTCCAGGGACTCTGATCCTTTTTATTTTCTGGCCTCCACAGACAGCTGGACACATGTGAACACACACACACACACACACACACACACACACACCATATATAAAAAGTCAATGAAAAAGGATGAGTACCATCTGAACAATATTTTCTTCCAATCCATGTACAACTTCCTTTCATTTAGTTTTTAAAAGTTCAGGTAAGATGTTTAATATCTAATAATAGTGGTGGTGATAGTAACAAGATATCATGTTAAGGTTTTCATATAAACTGTCTCATTCAATCTATGCCTGCAAACATTCATACAGAATCATATAGCAAAATCCTATCATAGAACTAGATAACATTAGCAGAGGAGATAATATTTTTAATACTTTTTATTATGTATATCTTTTTATTTTCATGTGTGTGTTTGTGCACTGCTATGCAAATGCTGTATGCTGCAGTGTGCATGTGGAGTCAGGGGACTGCTGTGGGACAATGGTCTTGTACCCTGTAAAGGTTTGTTACTTGTATTTTAATAAAACGCTGATTGGCCAGTAGCCAGGCAGGAAGTATAAGTGGGGTGACCAGAACAGGAGAATTCTGGGAAAGGAAAGGCGCTGTCTGTAGGTGTTACCAGACAAAGGGAAGCAAGATGAGAATGCCTAGCTGATAAAAGGTACCAAGCCATGTAACTAACACAAACAAGAATTATAGGTTAATGTAAGTTATAAGAGTTAATCAGAAGCCTGAGTTAATAGGCCAA
>JAQHUG010000275.1:2100621-2115033 GCA_028555095.1 Dicrostonyx torquatus | reverse complement strand
TCTGTGTGTGTGTGTGTGTGTGTGTGTGTGTGTGATTTTGGATCAAAGAGTAAACTGTATTATTTTCAGAATGATAAAAATGTGGGATGATTTCCCCCCAATGTTCACTCACTGTACGGATCCCACAAAGCTAAAATGAGTCTGAACGAGTGGCGACAGTGTCTACAGCCCAGACTGAGAACCCTGTAGGTAGAGACAAGTCTTATTCACTGTTGTCGGGTCAAAAAGAAACTCCAATTCTCCAAATTCCAAAAGGTTGTTCAAATATCCAGAAATATGCTCCATCTGGACTCTAGGAAGGTTCTGATAGTTAGATAAAAGGCAGAAATTTTAGGAACCTGTGAAACTTGTCATCTGCCAAATAGCTATTCCTCTCACCTCTGGCAGAGGGACATCTGGCTCTCCACTGGCAGATACCTGTGGTTGCACACCAAAGTGCACGCTGGTCTCCAGGCTCCCTCAATCCTACGCACTTGTTATACCTTTTGAAGTTCCCATGCCAGCCTTCTGGCTCTTCCCTCTCCCCAGTGACTCTTTCTTTTTATAACCCGGCTGCTCTTGCTAGTCTCACCATCCTCTCTCTTACTCACACTTACTCGATCTTATTCTTTTCCTTTCTGTCTCTTGCTATCCTCTTGTTCCTGATAAGCTCTATTCTCTATCTCTTGCTATCTCCCTATCTCTATTATCCCACTGTCCCCAGCCCTAGTCACGTCCAACCTGTTGGAATGTTCAGTCTGCTTCTTTTCCTCTTTGTTCCTTCCCTCTTAGATCTGTGAGAAAAGCCTTCCCCTTATTCACATCATGGAGTGGTCATGTCGGCGGTGTCTTTTTCTGTGCCTCCTCACATCTAATTGCCAACTTAGATGCCAAGTGTTTCATTTGGGGCTACACTTTCAACGCTTCAGTGTAGATGCCTTTTGCTGGATATTGAAAACCCTGAGTGAATTTGACATGCCTGGCTTTCTTCTCTGTCTTGATCAAACACAGAATAGCAATTAAGAGCATCTTCAAACCCTCAGAAACAAATTAGCGTTTTAACAATTAGCTTCACAAGATTGCTTGCTTTGTAGATCCCCTATAGCAAAGAGTTAATGCTGTAGCTACTTAAAGATTCAATGGTGGCTATCCCAACTGTTTAAGGCGCTTTGTTACTTCGTTATTTACAGATTTTTAAAAATATTCACACATTTTTAAAAAGAAACTGAATTTCTTGTTTCATTGCAAATTTCAAATGAATAATTTAGCAGTAACTCTTTTATTTTTATTCTTTTCAGTTATGTCATAGGATACTGTCATGTTGCTGGACTAAAGTGGTAGGAGGAGAAATTCTAAATCATAACCTACTTATTTGTTAAAATCAGCCCGTTTTCACAGTCTCCAGCCCTATGTGATCTTAACTTAGGAGTGAGGAGAATGAGGGTCTTCACCGCCATTCTTTTGCAATCTGAGTTGTATAAAATTGCCTTCATGATTCAAGAAGAGTATTTGAGGTTCCCACTGGGAACCTACAGTGACCAGTTGAAGCCCACTGCATCCTAACACAAAATAAATGTAAAACAAAACCAAAAAAAAAAAAAAACCTTGAAAAGGAGAATGAAAGCAACCAACCAAACCAGCAAATCAAAGACTTTGGTCTGTGCCCTTGACCCTGGAAGGGAACATTAGGGGAATTATGGTAAGAAAATAAGTTCTGAAAACCACTATGCCAATGGCACAGTGTGTCTTCCTTCATTGAAAGACATCGTATGGGCTAAAGAACTCCAGTGGAACATACTACTTTACTCATCTTTGTCTGCTCATTTCTCTCCTTTGTCTCTCCCTACAGTGGCAAATGCTTTGCCTATGTTCTCTACAATGCTTTATCCTTACAGATTTTCTTGGTTTTGGATGCTCTGGCCTAGATAAATGTCTCCTGGTGTGTGGTATACACTAGAAAAAAGAGAGACTGGGTGATGCTCTCTGGTGGCAGTCCTCAGGACCAGCTTTGTCTTCTATTTAACACCTTTCTCCTGTGTTAAGCTTCATTCTTGCAAAACTTTGTTGTTCTTTTTCTGCTTGTTTGACCATCTTGTATGCCTGCCTTTTGAGCACATCATGTCTCAGGAACATAAGCATCTACCAGAGCCAGTTGCTGGCCTTTGCTGGTGATTTACAATGGGATCTTTCTTCTTCCACAATTCTTTTGGAATAATTTTCTTCCCCCTCTTAGTGGAGTTGTGCTGAATTAAATAAAAAAAACATTTGTTTTATTTGTTTTTTTCTAATCCCTGACAATGTAGGGAAGCATCCCTTAGCTAGCCAGAGGTGGTCAGGTGGCATTTTGCCATTGACTAGCTTGCCCAAGTATGGTTGGATATTGCATGGTAGAAGTGATATGGGGTGACTGTTCCAAAGCTCCTCTGATGACAGCGAGCTCCTGATACTGAAAGAAAACAGTAGTTCTCAGCTCCTGTTTTCCAAATTGTACTTTATGCCTTGCATCTCTGAGTCACCTGTGTTCCTTGAATGAGAAGGAGAATGATGATCCACTTCTTTCAGAAGGTTCTATAAAACTTTCTTGGCTTTGTAGTCAAATAAGACATCATCTCTCTTTCCCTTCATCCCTCCCTTCCTCCTTCCTTCTTTCCTTCCTTCCTTCTATCCTTTTTTCCTTTTTTACTTCCTTCCTTTCTTGGCCAGGACATATGTAGCCCAGGCTGACTTCAAATCCACTATATAGCATAGAATTTTGGAAGCCTCTACTTCCCACATGCTGAGATTATAGGCATGCACATACATGGTTTATGTGGTCTAGGAATTAAACTCAGCACTGTGTGACTGTTATATTAATATGGTACCAACTGATTCCCAGTGTCCCATCAGAGTATTTATAGCTGATACACAGAAGGATGAGCTGCACAACATGACTTGTTTGAAGTGTCACAGTTCGAGCAAAATAAGAAAGTTGTGGGCACTGGAGACATGACTCAGTGGTTAAGAGCACACACTCCTCTTACAGAAGACCTGGATTTGATTACCAACACTCACATTGGCTCACAATTGCCTGTAACTCCAGCTCCAGATGATCTGATAACCCTCTTACCTCCTTCTATACACTGCCCCCCACACACAAGTAATAGTTTAAAAAAATAGCTAAATTTTGACCTTAAGAAAAATGCCAACCTCCTTTGGATTCAGTTTTCCTGGAAATAATAATTGTGCTTACCTAATAGGATTGTTCAGCCTACAATAGCTTCATCTATCAAAAGAATCCTTTTCAGGGTCTTGTTAACACTGTCCTAAAGTATTAGGGAATTTCTCTTGTGATGCAATCTCAGTAAATTATACTCCCTTTGCAGAAAGTGGTTACAGCACATTGGATTAGCTTCTTTTCAAGAACTGCACCCCTTCCTAACCAGATCACTTGAAATAATGGTAATAATAACAATGAAGAAATGTAATTAGATGAGTGTTTGGAATAATATTGAGTCATGCATATTTTCCTTAGGAGAGTAGCCACAGTATTTATCCACTCTCAGATTGAGGTTTTTAATGAAGATGTTTATGTGATCTAGGAATTAAACTCAGGGCTGTGTGACTGTTATATTAATACGGTACCAACTGAGCTACATTCCCAGTGTCACAGTGTGACTCTTGGCAGATGTACTGAGATGGAATGAGGTCTACCCAGAGAGCTACTAGCTTCATAGCTCACTGGAGAGATTGCTGAATGAGAATCTAGCCTTCAGCTCGGTAACCATTACTCGCTCACCGTGAGTTTATTACACGATGGATTTTGAGGTGGAGAGGAGAAATGATCACATACTTAAAACAGCCACACAGAAGATTTCTGCACACCAGCCTTTGCAGTGTGGTTCAAATGTTTTCAAAATGATAATAAAGAAAAATGAGTAAGTCAAGTTATTCAAATTGATTATTCTCCATCTATTGCAATTAAGAGATATGTATGACATAGGGTCCAATTTGTTGGGATGATTTGGCTTGAAGTGATCAACATCTTTACTTAAAGCTAACCTTTAAAATTGACCTTCATTTCATAGAATAATTGTTTGTATAATATGTTTTACAATTGAAAAATCAGGGGATATAATAAGGATCAATAGTCTGTAACTGTTAGTTGTATAAATAATCCAGTTAGTGAAACACAAGGCTGTCTAAGCAGGTTTTATTCATAGGTGTCTGGATGCACGTCCATAAGAGTAGGTTTGAACTTGACCTAAACAGGGACTTATCCCAAGACTTCCAAAGACAAAGTTGATGGGTTAGTTTTTGTCTTCGGTCAGTATTCTGGTTTGCTGTGCTAAAAAACAAAAACAAAAACAAAAACAAAACAAAACTGACCTAAAACCAACTTGGGGCAAGAAAGGGTTTGTTTGTTATACTTCCCCATCACAATGTGTCATTGAAGGGAGTCAGGGCAGGAACTTGGAATCTGAAGACAGCAACTGAAGCAGAGACCAGGGAGCAAAGCTGCTTACTGGCTCATGACCTGCTCAGCTTGCTTTCTTATGCAGTTCAGGATCTATTGCCCAGGGTGGCATCACTCTCAGTGAGTTTGGTCCTTTCAGATCAATCACCAATCAAAAAATGCCCCACAAACACACCCACAAACCAGTCTCATGGATGCAATCCCTGAGGTAAGATACCTCCTTTCTAGGTGACTCAAATTGTGTCAACTTGGAAAAAATCTAACCTGCACAACTGACCACTTACTGGCCTGACACTCTTTACTCTCAGACCATAAACTCTCTCTTTTCATTTAGCCCCAAGATCTCATGTTAACATCACAGTATAGAACTTTAAAAGTCTTGCAGTCTTTTAAAAAATTAAACACTTTAAAAGTTCAAAGTCTCTTTAAAATGCCAAAGTATTTTAAGTGTGTGTTCCTGTAAAATCAAAGAAATAAATTAATATAGTCCTTTTTTTCAAAGGGAATAACCAGCATATAAAAATCATAATAATATTAAACCTAGTAGTTTCCTCCAGAATCTTACATCTCAATGTCTGCCATCTGGGACTCACAATCTTCTGTGCTTCAAAGGGCTTAGGCAGCTCCACTTTTCTGAGTCTACCAGCTATAGTACACACACACCGTTAGTAGACTCAGGCTGGCTCTACTCCACACCTACCAATGTCTGTGGAGATTGTCTCATGGTCTTGGCTTCTCCAACACCCTGGAATCTCTACTGCATCTAAGGCTGTGCCTTCATCAATGGTCACTCACAGTGCCAAGCCTCAGTTGCTCTCTAAACCCTTTAAATCTTCACAATCAGTACCATGAGGGAAGGCTGTTAGACATTACCCAGTTCAGCTGCCACCTTGAGCTGCAGCCTTGGCACCCTCTGGACTATGGCTTCTGTGCACAGATTATGAAGAACTACTCCTAGTGGATTTCACTTCAATGAAGCTGTTCTCTTCTTAATCATGGGTCATTCCTCAGCCCCAGCTAATCCACATCAATTGTCCCAGTAAAGCAAATGTTTTATGTGAGAGGTGCTGGTCTATTATTAATCAGAGTGGAGTCTTCAGCCTCAGGGATCAGAGACCACAAATTATCAACTCAAACCATGGCACAAAGAGGCATAAGAGAGTCCATGCTTCCCCCGGAAACTTAACAAGCCAGGCTTGCATTGCCTGCATCCCTTTCAACATTACTACCATTGAAACTCCCACAGAGGCTCATTAAGTTATGAGCACTCAACAACCTCTTCTAGCCCAAAGGTCTAAAATTCTTCCGCAATGCTCCCCTCCCAACACACACACAAAAACAACTCAACACAGTCAGGTCCATCACAGTGATATCAACTCTCTGGTTTCAATTTCTCTCCTACTTTGTTCCTTTGTGTTGTGATAAAACACTAACAAAACCCATTTTGGGGCAGGAAAGGGTTTATTTCACCTTAGAATTATAGCCAATCGTGAAGGGAACTCAGGGCAGAAACTCAGGGCAGGAACTTGGAAGCAGAAGCCAAATGAGAGGCCACAGAGGGGAGCGGCTTACTGACTTCTTCATGGCTGCCTCAGCTTGCTTTCTTATAGAACACAGGGCCTATTCAGAGTGGCACCATCCATATTGGGTTGGGCCCTCCCACATCAATCAATTAATCAAAAAATGCTCCACAGACCGCTCTGGTGAAGACAGCTCTTCCACTGAGGTTCCCTCCTTGTAGGAAACTCTAGTTTGGCCCAGGTTGACAAACCTAGCTGGCACAGTCGGAAAGTTGATTTATCTCATGGCTTTCTAATTCTGTCTGCTAAAGTCCTGTCATCAGCAGGTCATTAGTTAAGTCCCATAATGGTCAGTTTCATTGTCACTCTCTAAGAAGCGTTCATTGACTTGGGTAGATTCATTGGAAACTTCCCTGAGAATTTGCAAGTCACAATTTTTTTTATCTCATTTCCATGGCTGTCTTCCCAGGCCTACTTCAGACCTTTGCTTTATAGTAGCTGAATCATTTGATTAGTTTGTTAAATAATTCTAATTTTTACCCCTTCCAAACAAGAGTTGTCTGATATGATTTGAATATAACGGGTTCTTTGTCTTATTGGCTACAGCGCATGCAGCATCAATAAAAGTACTGTGCATATTTGATTGAGTGGTAGGATATCAAATTAGGCCAGCCCCCCATACACAAAACAAATAAAATCTCACAATGCTACCATGTCTTAATGGTTCCTCCTGGATTTGCATATTTAAGTTCTTGACTCGGTGCTCACAGCCCGCTCCGATATTTCACTATCCAGTGTCATCTATTTGTCATGTTACTGACTCTGTCCCACTTCCACTACTTCTTTTATATTCTGTGTCGATCTAGAAGTTCCCTGTTGCTAACACACTTCCTTGGAGTCTTGACCTTTACCCTTCTTACTTCCTAAAATCTTATTACTAAAAAATTCACCTTTGAGTCTCAGCTCTGACATCATTTTTACCATACTGCATATGCTGGTGTCTGTATATGTCTTTTAGTGTTTTTACCTTCTAATATACTGGAGGAACCTTTAAAAGGTGGGATCCACTGGAAATCAGGTTGGGGGACTGACTTTGAAGAGAACATTTGAACATAAGTCTCTATCTCTTTCTCTCTGTTTTCTGACTGCTAGGAGATAAACAGTATCCCTGCTAATGTGGTCTTGATGGTTTTTCCTGTTGCAAAACCTCAGTCCTACTATCTCTCAGACCACAAGCTAGACCTTTCCTCCTTCTTTGTTTGTCTTGGCTATTTGATCACAGTGATGGGAAGTTACCACACATGCCTTTCATGTGCAGGAGATGTTTTTTCCATTAGGTAATGCATCCCATACTTTGTGTTCTCTTTGTGGTAGGCCAGTCCGGAAATGAGGGCACCAGAGTTGTTCAGGTGGATGCTTTTCAGTAAAATGTCTCCCATCAACCTGTCCTAAAGCCTCTTTACTCAGTTCAGATTTTATGAGACTTTTGAAGACAGTGTTTTAATTAGACTCAGGCACCATATTGTTATTGATTCCCTGGGAGGGATGGCACAGTCATTCATTACTATAATGCTTGGGATGAGTAAGTCTGATTGGTAATTCTACATCCAGGCCTTCTTGGGATTATAGACAGCAGGGGTTTTCAGTTCCAATTGATTATCAGAGTCACCTGGGATCACTTAAAATCTAACTTCCTAAAAATAACCCCAATAGCACAGACATTGAGAGAAACACTTAATAAATGGGACCTCCTAAAACTGAAAAGCTTCTGTAAAGCAAAGAACACGGGCAAAAAGACAACAACAGCCTACAGAATGAAAAAAGATCTTCACTAATCCCGCATCAGACAGAGGTCTAATCTCCAAAATATACAAAAAACTCAAGAAATTGGTCACCAAAAGAACACATAATCCAATAAAAAAAAATGGAGTACAGACAGAGAACTCTCAACAGTGGACTCTAAAATTGCTGAAAAAACACTTAAGGAAATGCTCAACATCCTTAGTCATCAGAGAAATACAAATCAAAAGAACTCTGGGATTTCATCTTATACCTGCAAGAATGGCCAAGATCAAAAACACTGATGACAGCTTATGCTGGAGAGGTTGTGGGGTAAAGGGAACATTCCTGCATTTCTGGTGTGAATGCAAGCTGGTCCAGCCCCTTTGGATGTCAGTGTGGAAATTTCTCAGAAAATTAGGAAACAATCTTCCTCAAGTCCCAGCAATACTACTTTTGGGTATATATCTAAAGGATGCTCAATTGTGCCACAAAAACTTATGCTCAAGTCGGGCGGTGGTGGCGCACGCCTTTAATCCCAGCACTCGGGAGGCAGAGGCAGGTGGATCTCTGTGAGTTCGAGACCAGCCTGGTCTACAAGAGCTAGTTCCAGGACAGGCTCCAAAGCTACAGAGAAACCCTGTCTCGAAAAACCAAAAAACCAAAACCAAACAAACAAAAAAAACATATGCTCAACTATGTTCATAGCAGCATTGTTTGTCATAGTCAAAAACTGGACACAACCTAAATACCCCTCGACTGAAGAATGAATAAGGAAAATGTAGTACATTTACACAATGGAGTACCACACAGCAGGAAAAAAATGACATATTGAAATTTTCAGACAAATGGATGGAGCTCGAAAACATCATTTTGAGTGAGGTAACCCAGACCCAGATAGGTAATTATCATATGTCCTCACTCATAAGTGGTTTTTAAACATAAAGCAAAGAAAACCAGCCTGCAAATCACAATCCCAGAGAACCTAGACAAGAACGAGGACACTAAGAGAGACATACATAAATCTAATCTACATGGGAAGTAGAAAATGACAAGATCTCCTGAGTTAATTGGGAGCATGGGGACCATGGGATAGGGTAAAAGGGGAAGGGAAAGAAAGGGAGGGAAGCAGAGAAAAATGTATAGCTCAATAAAAGAAAATAAAATTAAAAAACAATAAAAAATTAAAAGGTGAAAAAAATCTAACTTCCTGTAGGTGTTGATTTGGGTAAGTTATGAACACACCAGGAAAGTGTGTTTGCAAGAGGCTGCTCTGGTGAGTCTAGTGCCAGGCTGGGCTGGGAGCTCACATGTTGTAGACATTGATGTTCAGACAGCTTCTGTATCTCTGTTTGCCTTCTCCAACAAAGAAAGTTCTTTCATTTTGCTTTATTTATTTTTTTGGGGGGGGCAAGAACTCATTATGAACCCCAGGTCAGCTACATGATGCTTTCTAAGAATTATATCATCAATTTAAATTTTTTTTTTTGAGACAGGGTTTCTCGGTAGTTTTGGAGCATGTCCTGGAACTAGCTCTTGTAGACCAGGTTGGCCTCAAACTCACAGAGATCCGCCTGCCTCTGCCTCCCAAGTGCTGGGATTATAGGAGCGTGCCACCACTGCCTGGCTAAAATTAATTTTAAACAGTGTACAAAATGATGTTTTACCATTTATCATTTATCATTGCACTTTGTCCACATTTGCCTACATTGCCGACCTCCCTGACTTCTGCTGATTCAATCCCTCCCTCATTTTTCTTCTTTTTCTTTTTCATGTCTTGTGTATGTGTTTTTACATACGTAGTTCAATCTAGATTCTGCATATTAAACATCCAATCTGTGTCTTCCTCTTGTTACTCTCAAGTGTTCTTTCTTACCTCCAATGAAAGTAATATTTCTAAGAAGTATATGAAATAACATAATAAAACTGAATATGATGTGTATAACGGATGGAAAAGAGAAAGTATATCAAACAAAGAATGAGTCATTTTCTCTTTGTTGACTAGCCTGGGTGGTCATGGGGAACAGACTTCTCAGTGCTGTTCTGCAGTGAGGAGACTTGGCTATGCTTAGGATGAAGAGCTGTGGTTGTGGTTGCCTTTTCATTGTCATAGGAAGGAAGAAGAAAATGGCAAGGATGAACTGCGTGAGAAAGCTCATTGAATTAGTTCAGAAAATTGATGGAGCTCTTGTCTCTTTTTACCCATTTTTTTTCTATGAAGTGGGAGGTGAAACTATTTTCAGACTGAGAGGAAGCAGCTTCCAGGGTAGAAACATCACAGAGCTGTAAAATAATCCCTTCCAGGGCGTGGGATAGGAGGCGTGACTAAACGCAGTGCCTGCCAGTGTTAGGAGTCCACGACGCCAGTGCTGGCTAACGAGCATCCTGCATCTGTGCTGCCTGGGTTTGCAGGCACTGCCTGATGCTCAGACTGTAGGAAAGGTCAGTGGTTAGGTTGACTGGAATTCCCAGCATGACTGACCACACTCATCACTTTCATCATTTTAAACAGAGCTGTGATTATTAACATCTCTCTTTATATTAGCTATGTTCCTTCAGAAAGATGGCTCATCAAAGAGGATGGTCCTGGTCGCACTAAGTAAGCCCCATACAATGATCTCTACAAGCACAAGAATGTGATGTAACTGTGGGAAGCAAGCGGGATTCCTTAGACATGGACAGGTTCTCTTGCTTCTAAAATGACACTGAAGTGATAGATGCTTGACTTCTATCTGGAATTGAGGTCCTGCTTGATAGTGATGTTCGTGACCTAGCCTGAAGTGAAGGAGACACATGAGGGTATTACTATGAGAAAGATAGTCTTTGACTGCTAATATGCAATCGTACCAGGGCCCTGCTTATTACATGAGACAGCCACATTTCCTTGTCATTTATGGAGCAACACATAGAGCAATTGTGACACAAAAGCCATTGGGGATGCTAACTAAGTTCTGCTTGAGATGACAGACTTTCACTATAAGGTGAAGAAGAAAAATGGCTGACGTGTGCTGAGAGGAGATGGCTTATACACCAGAAACTAATATGCTCTTGGCTCAAAAGACCCAAAGAAGTCAAAGAAACTGTGTCTTGGGAACAATAGAGCACTCAAGATGGAGAAATGAGAGAGGATAGAAGTGGGCTCATTTAGATAATCCTAGAGTTTCCTCGGGCTTCCATTTGAGGGTCCAATCGACTATCTCAGCAAGTGAGTATTTCTACAAGGAAAGTATTACAGGATCCTGTCAACAGATATGAGAGAGGCAGGAGCCCTATTGTCTCCCACGTGTTTTTCAAATACAGAAGAAGAATGGCATATTCCTGAGGACAATTGTGAGGAGATTTGCTTCATCAGGGAGCTGCAAATTTGTGTTTCAACCTAACTCCATGCCGGGGAGTAGATGGTAACTAGCAAGGCACACACTAGGGTTCATTTTTATACGTGGACTATCCTAAGCCTGCTTCACAGACAGTGCAACACAGAGTAGTTTCTGTAAAACAGCCCATTTTATGTGGGGCATTCACTTTTAATGGGAAAATTTGTGCTATGACATTCATAGTCTAACCGCCTGACTGCCCCCGCCTCCACCATTCTTTACATCACTGCCATTTGTGTAACAGGTTATTCTTTTAGAACCAGTTGCCAACGTTTTATTCATACTTTATGTGAAGTGATGAATATTGGGCTAAGAAGGAAGTTGTGCTGTATTTTTGTGTGGGCCCTTGTATTGTTATTCTGACACACGTCAAATGTGCCAATCTTCCTGCTTCTAGAAAGTCCTTTCTAATTGGTATGCCTTATAACCTACTTCTTAGGGAATGTTTTGAACGGATAAACAGAACAAGCAATTTACACAGACAAAATTCCGTCAGTACACTTTCATGAGTGTCTTGGCATTTCTCCAGGTTAATGTTGTAAAGGCATATGATCTTATTTCTTTTCAATTGTCTTTTCTTTTTAAAACCTCCTGGACAATTTGTACCATGATTCTCTACGAGCCACCCTGTGGTATGTAGTGTGCTCAGTGCCTTTGCCTATCTCCTTCCGGCAATCCAGAAGCACAGATGGTACTTAGGCTCAGCTCCTCCAGGTAAACATCATCTTAGAGCTGTCTTCCCTAGGGTGGGACCCTTAGCAGGTACATTTATGGAGACAGGAATGACTGAGCTCCAAAGATAGTTACCTGAAACTTAACATAAAGCAGCCTGGTGAATACTTGAATTTAGGATGCTAAAACTTGGTGCTTTTTCCTTCTTTCCATTACCAGCTCAACTTACTGTGTTCTGACTATGGTCTATTATATCCAAAAGCAGATGTTTTCTACTTTTAAGAGGTCCAACTTTGTGTGTACATGATTTAGAAGTTATCCAAGTCAGAGTAGGCAAAGGTATACAGCAGTTACAACTAACTCCAGAAACCACACAACTATTTCACAGTTAGTCATTACTGTGTGGTGTTTCCCTATTAATCATGGCCACCCAACAACCTGAGCATCTATACATGAACTCAATATTATACAATGCTATGATCACCCAACTCTGGAGGGAAATGAGATGAATCAAAGCATAGTTCTTTTCGTTGGCCAGATAAATACTCTTGACCATCCCCAAAGTTCTAAACAGTCAGAAAAGTGCCCAAAAAGGCAGTGAGTCTGAAATATGTACCTAGCAGAGTTAATAACCTTTTCAGGAGCAACACAAACTCACCACTGAAGAAAATCTGAGAAAGTAGAAAGATAGAGAAAAAAAGAAAAAACAATTGACTTAGTCTACTTGGGTTTCCACAATGAAAATACATATCCTGAATGGTTTAAATAATATGAATTTATTTTTAAACATTTCTGGAGGTTAGAAAGTCCAAGTTCAATGTACCATCTACTCAGTTCCTGGCTTGCAGATGACTATGTTATTCTTCTGACCTGGCCTTTGTTGGTGAATGTGCACAGAGAGAAAGTAAGCTATCAGCGTGTCTTCATACAGGGAACCGGATCAGAATTGGGTCCCCACACATAAATACACTAAGATTTGATTTCTTCTTTAGGACCCTATGTTAGTTACTTTCCTCATTACTATGACAAAATCTTTCAAAAAGCTATCACAGAAGGAGCTCATTTTGGCTCCTAATTTCATAAAGCATAATCCATCAAGATGGGGAAGCTATGTTGATGTGAGCAGTCCCATACTGGTTGGAGTTTGGATATTAGCAGATCATAGAGAAGAGGCCTTGGGTGAGAACCAAGAGTAGACATAGCTGTTGAAGGGTTGTGCAATCTGCCCCTGGGACCCATAGTCTTCTAAAACTAGCTGGAGACCAGGTGTTCAAAGACAAGAACTCTTAGAAGACATTTCAAACCGTAACCAGCCCAACCTCCAAATATAGCCATATTGAGAGTTAGAGTTTCTAACCTATGTATTTTGAGGGATGCAAACATCCAGTCCATATCACGAATATCAATTGTAGACGCAATTTCAGTAGATGGGAGGATTGTCTAACTGTAGAAATTATTTTCACAAGATATGGTTCACTTCCAAAACTTATTTGAGCTGGAAAGAATCTAAAGGAATTGAAAGCCAGAGGGGAAAATTGTCAAGAAACTGATTTTCCAGGGACCTCATAAGACCTGATGGAGATCTTGGGGAATGGGGGTAGGGATTTCATGCCCACTGGGAAGCAGAAGAAAAGCCTATGGGGAGACCTGTGACATGGTCCACTGTGACAAAAGAACAGAAAATCTTCGCCCAGTGGATTAGAAAAGCATAAGGAAATTCAGTGTTCATCCATGAGAGAAACAGATTCCTGTGAAAACCTGTGATTCTCATTCTGCCTTCCAGACTGGTATATCCAGCCATACAGTGCAGAATTCTAAGCAGAGGAATTAACACAAAAACTTGTTTAAGTCATACACGTCCCTGGGTCCTCAGCAGAATGAGGTACAAGTTGCTTTTTAAGGAACTGGCATAATTCCATAGGAAATAGCTTGGCACCTCATCATCTAAGACGTAAAGACCTTAATAAGCCAGTCACATTGCCTATGGGGATTTTTCCTATACATATTACACATCTGTGTGCCTATTCATGCATCCAGTTGCTGCTGTAGTAGTTTTACTTGTGGAAAGCAACATTGTCTGCAAGGGAGAGGTGGCTAGCACCTACTATAAAAAAGTCAAAGTGGATAATTTGAAACAAAGGAGAAATTTAGATAAAGGCATGCCATGAAAATGTGGCTCAATAAGGAACTATCCAAGGCTCCCAGAAGTGACATAGTGAAACCTTGTCTTAAAAACAATAACAAAAACTAAATGATATTGTTGCCCCTAGTGTGTTGAAACAAGTGTAACCATTTCCATTTGATCGATTTATACAGGTGTTTCTCTTAGTAAAGGGGCTTCCCGATTTACTCAGATCAATGCCCTTCATATCAATGCCTCAGGGTTATCTCCTTCAGGTCTGATTAAAGTCAGAGAGGGGTTATTTTCTCCAGAGCATCCTGTGGGAATTTTACAAAGGAACGATACATCTACATGTTGTTTGGATGAATTCAGTGTCAAAATGTCTTGCAGGATAAGCAACAAAAAAGCCAGTTTGATGGAAAGGAGGTGCAGTTCCTTTCAGAATTCTGAGTAGTTACTTCGGAGATCCTCTAACCTTTTATCACAATACACAGCCTTTCTTTGAACAGGTGG
>JAQHUG010000275.1:2085140-2099798 GCA_028555095.1 Dicrostonyx torquatus | reverse complement strand
ATCTACAAGAACTCTTTCTAGGACAGCTAGGACTGTTACACAGAGAAACCCAGTCTCGAAAAAAACAAGGAAAAAAACCCCAAACAAACCAAAAAATGAAAGCAAAAACAAAACCTCGGAGCTTCTTTAGTATTGAACCCAGGCTGGCAAGCTCACAGAACTGACTTCCTTGCTAAGTTGTAAAGTGGGAAATCAGGACAGCAAATGCTGACTGTTGGCTGGATACTGAGCTTGTGGAGGATATTTCTATTCTGCACCCATATTTCTCATTCTCTACCCCTCTCTTAACACATAGGAGACCTGTTCCTCAGCCCACTTTTAGAAGTTAGGTGGAACTAAATGGCCAGCCAGTAGCCTGTTGCAGGAGCATGGATGTGACTGTTCTCGGATAAAGTAGCGAAGGCATCACAGTCTACATTCTAAGGAGTCCAACTCCAGGTCAAAATCCTATGTGTGTCCAATAGCTCAGAATCAACCACAGGCAAGCACAAAGGACACATGACAGGAGGGAGAAGCTGGCCTCCTCATGCCGGTCTTGGTACACATAGTGTTTTCATTCTTTTGGGGAAGTTGTATTTGAGGACCAGGCTCCCCTTTCCCTCCCAGGGCTGCTGGGCTTCTGCCATGCCTTTCTGTATACTTAGTCTAAGCATCTCTGTTGAAATCATCCAAAGGGAATAGGTATTGAAGACACTTTTCTTCATTCTGACTCAATGCTTTCTCATTCCTCGGCTCTCCCACCCGTCTTCTAGTTCTCAGGTCTATACAATACCAGGGGCCTTTGTAGGATCCTTTCCTACAGCCCTGCCCCATCAACTATAATGCATGTCACCCGATCCTTACCTAAAACTCATCTCTGTTAAAAATAAATAAATAAATAAATAAATAAATAAATAAATAAAGGAACACCATGAGAACTAACCTTTTCTGTTTAGGATCTTGCTTCTGTTACTCTGGTGAGCAAACAAAGGGTTGATTGCATCTTTCAGTTTGGCTTCTTGTCTTACTTGACCTCCTTCATACACACAGCATCACTAATACTCTACCTTCATGATGATCCCTGTATCCCAGGCCACAAGATCGAAACACCCAGCCCACGGGAAACAGTAACTACAGCGATAGTCTCAGATCCAAAGCAGAATTTGGATGCTGACTTTTACTACAGTGTTATCAAAACTTAACGTAAGGGAACTGCACGCCAAACTGGAAGGAATAATAGCTACCATTTCAGGACTCTATGTAGGTCTAAGGTGGCAAGAAGGTTAAAAAGACCTTAAAGTGTTTCAGTGATTTCTGGTCAAGGCAGAAGTCATGAAGGACCCCTTATTTAACAGGGCTCAGTGAATGCCCAGTCTTCCAACTTTCCAATTATATTTGTTAGTCTTTACAAAGGACAAGAGAAAGGAGGGGCATGATGAGAAGATGAGAGTGGTGGTAAGACAATGTTGGTCTCTTTGGCAAAGAGAGTAAGATTCTGGGAGCAGATGATGTGCAGATCCAAGCGTGACGTGATGTTCATTTACCTTACTCAGCCGGGTAGACCACCCAGGTTGGTGGAGATGTTTAACTAGACAAGAGGTAAGGAGCATTTTAGTTATGGCTTCAAGGTCAATAGCACCAGACAGAGGTTATAATTTGCTTCTTTAACATTTCACAATCCTAAGGAAACAAAATCAATCAGTGTCGTGGCAAAGCCATTCCCAGCTGGGTTAATTCTCCTCTAAGACATAAATGAGTTTGAGTGACAGAAGGGGTAGACTGTAGAGAAGACCAAGATCTTCCACTCCTAGGAGCTAATACATCTGTTAGGGAATAGGGCTGACAGCTCCATCCCTCAACTGCAGGGGGTGTCAGCTGCCTACTGCTCGTGGCTGTCTCTCTCACAGGAACAGTCTCAGGGTTAGAGATCTGTCTTAGCTAACATCATGCGTTTCTTCAGTGCATGCTCCAGCGCCGATGACAGGAGGAGGCAGAGATAAAAAAATCCCAGGCCCTTGTCTCAGTCATGGTAACACTGAGAGACACCCCTGCTTAAGAGGCCCCGTGGCACAGATTCAGGCCTCCAGTGAAGACCAACTTCTCTATGTGCCGTTCTCGGGCTTCTTCATTTCTACACATGTCTATGTCTGGTGACTATTTTCTAACAAACTTTTTGCACGTATTTTCTTTCTTTCTTTCGTTTATTTATTTATTTTGAGATAAAATTTCTCTGTAGCTTTGGAGTCTGTCCTGGAACTAGGTCTTGTAGACCAAGCTGGTCTTGAATTCACAGAGATCCACCTGCCTCTGCCTGGAATTAAAGGTGTGCGCCACCACCACCCGACTCCACATATTTTCTATGCTAATATCTGGTTTCAAGAAATTCAACCCAAGGCATTCTCCTTTTGGCCTTCTATTCTTCCTGCTTGGATCTTAGGAAAGAGTAGACAGATAAGGTGAGTGTCTAGTATGTGCCCTGTATTTTAAATCAGTGTGACTTCGGATATAGAAAAGGAGCATACGTAGAGAATACAAACTGGCCAGGGTTTTCCCATAACTACCAGCTATTGTTTTCCCAAGCTTTTTTTTTTTTTTTTTGCAAGTTGTGTAAAAGAACTCCAGACAAGTAATATCTAACTCTGTAGAAAAATGACTCAAGAGATCTCTGTAAACCTTCTTGGTGTGGTTCAACATTCAAGTGATTCTGCAAAGGACATGGAGACCTGGGCTCCATTGGACCCATCTATGCTAAGGGAGCTTATGTCACCAGCTCCTCTGTGGTTAGTGCTCTGTCTTTCCTTTTTTCTGTTCTCTGCGCCAGACTGCCACAAATCATGGTGCCATTGTCATTACTATTCTGGTGAGTGTTGCTTCTAGCGAAACACCTTTCTCCCTAGTAGGAGTAATCTTAATTTTGTTTTCTCTGATGAGAGAAGTACTTCTGGATGAAAACATATTGACACAAAATTCTGGGCCCTTTAAAAATCTTCTTGATATTGCTGTGGAGAGAGTGAGATACCCTGACACTAAAGTATAGTCTTCCATTTAAAGCCCTCTGTTAGATGGACTCTCCAGGGCACAGAGTTCATTACTGACTCAGCTTATTTCTTACCCAAGTCTTTATAAGCACAAGAAAATGTGGATAAGAGTTTGAACCTCAGCTGGGCGGTGGTGGCGCACGCCTTTAATCCCAGCACTCAGGAGGCAGAGGCAGGCGAATCTCTGTGAGTTCAAGACCAGCCTAGGCTGCAAGAGCTAGTTCCAGAACAGGCTCCAAAGGTACAGAGAAACCCTGTCTCAAAAAAAAAAAAAAAAAAGAAAGAAAGAAAGAAAGAAAAGAAAAGAAAAAGAAAAGAAAAGAGTTTGAACCTCATTTCTACTTTAGTTTTGACTTAGTGAAGTTGTAATAATGATTTTTTTCTCTCATGATTCAGAACCTTGTCTCAAAGTAATCATTTTTTTTCATAGAACAGTCCTGTGAATGTAGAAGGCATACAAAATTGAGATGAATGTGTGACCACCATTTGACATCCTGAAAATTTGCCTCCTAGAAGTCTACAATAATATATTTGAAGTGTTAGCTTTCTTTAAAAATAATATGTGTGACATAAAGCTTGCTTAAAATAATAGATTAGTTATGGTCCTCTAAAATCAATATTAAGCATTGTATCCATAGCTTCAAACATCTTGTTTATCTTAAATAATCAACGATATAAATAAATGCAAGTATTCTAAATTATCTAACTTTGGATGACTTGGTATATAAAATGAAAACAAAAATCTGAAATAGAAGTTGACCAAGACCTTCGTTTTGAACATGGGGAAATATTTTCTTTTCTTCAGTGGAGGAACGTGGTGGTGAGTTTCCTTCCACAGAAGCACAGCTTGGTGAGGGTCTTTCTTGCTGGTTGCTGCGTTCGCTTTCCCTTTTTAATGGGCATCATGGGCTTCTCCGGTCACGTGCAGACCCTGTTTACTCTCCAGGCAGAAAGCAGTAACTTTTCCCAATGTCAGCTCCCACTGTTTGGCTTTTTTTCAGGGCGTTTTTCTCCAGGGGTGGCCTGTGAAGCTTGGAGAAAGGAAGAACGAGAACTGTGAAGATGACAGATGTTGTTCCTATCGGGGGAGCTTAGGCTCTATTAATATGTGGTAAATTGCAAAATGGTGGTAATAGAAAGCTTGCTTTGAGCTTCAAATCCTTTTCATTTTTTAAAGTCAAACAAACAAAGCGACACACATGAGATTCTACCTCTCCAAACTGTGTTAAATATACAACGTATGTGAAGATAAAACAATAGTGATAGACAAGTTCGATAGATTTTTTTAGGGGAGACCCCGTTTAAAAGCCAAAAGGAACTTAAAGAGTAGCCAACTCTGAGCGTCTTCTTTTTCAGTTGCAAATAATTTTGTCCATTCCTCTTGATTTCCTCTTCGTAGATTCATTCTCCTTTTATTTTAGGGTTTTATCCTGTGCTCATTGGATCACTTTGGTGACATTTTCCCTGACCCATTTCCCAGCCACGACACAGGAGCTAAAAACTACTGGCCCTTCACATAACCCTCTGAGCTATTTTGTTCAGCCACTGCTGACATGTAAACACTTGGAATGTGAATGTTCTAAGATAGAACACAAAACAAAATCCCCCTAAACACAAACATACCACAACTGTACGGTGGCTCTACAAACTTTCTCAGCTGTGACAACCCCAGGCATGTGAGTTTGAAGCTCTTGTTAATCAGCATGGGATTAGCTCTGCCTGACACACGTTAAAATATAGAATTATTAGAATATTAAGAGTAAGAGCTGTCTTGTATCATAGCTGATTCTGTTGGGGTGTATGGAGAAATCAGGTACAAGGGCAGGGAATCAATCACGTTAACAATAGACCTCTTCACAGTATGTGTTTCTAAAGGAAGACAGTTGTTTTCTGCCCTGCAGTTTTCATCCCACAAGTATAACCGTGCTCGTAAACTCAACTGCCGGCATCAAGTTGGCTGCTCTTTCTGAGCACTGAAGGAATAGACGGTGGTGTTTACATATATGGATACTTGAACAAGATTGCCCAATTGAAATATGGCACCATCATGCGCTATGTGTGGCGGCTTCCTGGTCATAGAGGAATAAAAGTCGCATTGGTTCAACGTGCACTTTGGAGGAGGGACTGACAGAATAAACAGATATCAAGACTTTAGAACAATTTTTGCCACTCAGTACTACTAACATCTGGCTAGTACTATCAGCTTGCTAATGCATCAAACATAAATAAAACTTTATTTTCTAGGGATTGTGGTAGGTCCTGAATATTAAGCTGCAAGTGAAATCTATGGACGCTTTCCAAGAAGGTAAGAATCTTGTTTCAGAGGGTTTTGAGAACCTGAAGATCAATGGACCTTCTCTCAGCTGGTCATCATTATACAGCTGAAAGTTTGTGTCAGTCACCACTTTGACTTATTATTGTAGTGTTAACAGCCCTCACCCACACTTCTGAGTACAATTTTTCATTCTCTTGTAGCGATTGTCTCTGTCCCACAAAGAGAATGAACTGTATTGAGTCTAAAATTATGACTTTTTTTTCTGACTTTGATCTTGTCCAGGTCTGGTTTGAAAGGCCTCAGAGCAAAGTCCATCTGAGACATGGACTTTCACACTCACACTGTACATTAGGGCACTGATGTGCTCAAGATTGCACAGTTGGTCTCAGAGGACGAGGTGGGAAAAAGCTTCAGATGGGAAATGGGGCCCATGGTTATCCCTCAGGACTCTTCCCACTGCATTCCTACTTTCACACGGGATGTCTCAAGTAGGATCATGCTTCTTCCATAGTCTTTTCCATAAAAGGAAAGTTTAGTTTTCTGGGTATCATATGGGAAAAGAAAAATGCCAATGAGGTCAGGTCACGTGTTATCTTTATGCCTGTTTTTGTTATGCTACCCATGCCAGAAGAGAGATATTCTCTTTTTAAAGCTATGACTTTGGATCCAGAGAGGTAGAAACAAAACCTGCCCGTGTTGTGTGGAGCTAAGGGCAAGGACCAGCATTTAACACAGGGAACGGAACCGTTTCTCTTCCTAACCAAGGTCATTTCTATACAAATATTATTGATAAACACTATTGTAAAGAAGACAACAAAATTTGTAAATGTGTTTTATAATGAAATATTGTTTTCTATGTTGATAAGACACTTGAAACTGATGTTTTAAAGGTACCATTAGATAACTCAGTTCACATATTGACTTCA
Organism: Dicrostonyx torquatus; assembly: GCA_028555095.1. Classification (NCBI taxonomy): domain Eukaryota; kingdom Metazoa; phylum Chordata; class Mammalia; order Rodentia; family Cricetidae; genus Dicrostonyx; species Dicrostonyx torquatus. Next base: position 2,093,580 of record JAQHUG010000275.1, on the reverse strand, counting down.
CAAAACTATTAATTTTAGGGATATGTCCTAATTTTACATATATATCAAGCTCTTCTTGAAACTTCTGGAATGTTCCATCAGATGAGTGACCGTGTTCTCTCTTGGGAAGTTCTCTGTTGACTTGACACTGATACCTTTGTAACCAACTTTGGCTTATTTCCTGAACTTAGTCAGTTTTAGCCAAATCTTTCATGTGAGAGTAGTGGCCTAAATGTAGGCACTGTTAATTTACACACTCTTTTTTAAATAAAATTTTTTATGTACACTATATAGTCTTTCCTTTGCCCTATGTAACTCCTCCCACATCCTCCCAAACTCCCTTCCCACCTGGTTTCATGACCTTTCTCTCTAAAACAAAACAAAAGTAAAAGCAAATAAGACAAAAATATCAAAACAAAAAGTGCACAAAAACATGGAAGTCCATTTTGTGCTGTCCTGTGGCATGGGCCTACCCTGGAGTGTTGTTGATACACCAATGATACTCCATTGGAGAAAATAGCTGTCTGGTTAGGGTGAGACTGTTGCAGGGAGAGGGCCTGCTCGTTTGTCTCAGTCGCCCAGCTAGCTTACACCCGAAATAACCATACAGAAACTGTATTAATTAAAACACTGCCTGGCCCATCAGCTCTAACTTCTTATTGGCTAACTCTTACATTAATTTAACCCATTTCTATTAATCTGTATATCACCACATGGCAGAGGCTTACTGGAAAAGATTCTAACCAGTGTCTGTCTCAGGCGGAGGATCCATGGCGTCTCTCTGACTCTGCTTTCTTCCTCCCAGCATTCAGTTCTGTCTTCTCTGCCTACCTAAGTTCTTCCCCTATCAAGCCAAGGCAGTTTCTTTATTCATTAACCAATACAAGCAACACATAGAAAGAAGGACCTTCTACATCATGAGACTTTTGTATACATCCCCATCTCAGTACTGGGATTTTGTCTTGCCTTGTGTCCCTGGTATCTCAAAGACTTTTATCATGAAGGGATGTTGGAGTTTGTGAAAAACCATATCTGCATATAATGAGATGATTATATTGTTTTTGTCCTTTAATCTGTTTTACTTGACAGATTACATTTATTCATTTATGTGTGTTGAATAATCCTTGCATTTCTAGGATGAAACCAACTCTTTATGATGTGTTTTTAGGTTGAGTTTGCAGGTATTTTGTTGTGAATTTCTGCATATATAGTGATAAGAGATATGAGTCAATTTTTTTATTGAGTCGTTAATGTGGTTTTGGCATTAGCGTAATGGTGACTTTGTGAAAAATAATTAGAAAATGCTTCCTCAGTTTCTATTTTGTAGCATTTAAGGAGTATTAGCATTGTTTCTTCTTGGAGGTCTTAAAGAATCCTGCGCTGTACTGTTTTAGTTGGGTGTTTTTTAACTACTGAGTCTATTTCACTGGAGGTTATCAGCCTGGTTGACTTGTTTACACCCTCCTGTTTTAATTCTAATAGGTTGCTTATATCAAGGGATTCACGTATCTCGTGATACTTGAACAAAATACGTATTTTTAAAGTTATGTCTTTATGGTCTCTGTATTTCCTCCGAGTCTGTTTCAATTCTGCTTTCACCTCTAATTTTATTAATTTGCGTCTTCTCTTTCAGTCTTTTGGTTAATTTGGCTATTTTTTTTTGTCAATCTTGTTGGAATTAACTCTTTTCCTTGTTGATTTTGTTTCTATTTCATTGATTTCAGCACCATGTTTGTTTTCTTCTTTCTATCTGCTTTCTTCAGTGATGATTTCTTCTTGTTCCCCTGGAGCATTCAAGTGCATAGTTAAGTTCTTAATGAAGTCTCTTTAGTTCTTTTACATAGACACGTACTCTCAGGAACTCCATTTTAGAATGGCCTTCATTGTACCCCTTAGGTTTGGGTATATTGTGCTTTCATTTTCATTCAGTTGTATAAAGTTTTAAATTTCCTTCTTGATTTCTATCTTGATCCAGTTTCATTTAAGTAGTGAGTGGTTCAGCCTTCATGAAGTTTGGATACTTCCTGTCATTTCTCTTGTTGATATCTAGCTTTAATCCATAATGGTCAGATAGGATGCAGGGGGTCATTTCACTTCTCCCATCTGTTGATACTTGCTTTGTGTTCTATTATTCTATAGTCAAGTTTTTAGAAAATGCCATTGGATACTAAGGAGGAAGTATGTTCTTTAGTGTTTGGGTGGAATGTTCTTTGTTGTCTGCTAGGTTCATTTGATTTATGATGTTATTGAACTTCAGCATTTCTCGGTTTGGTTTTTGTCTGTATAATGTCTGCTGGTGAGAGTGGTGTAAAGACGTCTCTCACTATCACTATGTTAGGATCAATGTGTGATTTTAGCTGTAGTAGTGTTTCTTTTGTGAAATTGGTTGCTCCTGTGTTCACAGTGCACAAATTATTAGAACTGTAATATCTGTTTGGCTTTTTTCTTTAATGGCTATGTGGCGCCCTTTCATAGCTCTTCTGATCGCTTTAAATCTATTTTGTCTGATATTAAAATAGATAAGCCTGATTACTTCTTGGTTCCATTGGTTTGACTACAGTGCTCTAACATGATGTCTGTCTTTGATGGTGAGTTATATTTCTTGAATTCAGCAGAAAGATGGATCCTGGTTTTTAACCCAATATACTTTTTACATTAAAAATTATTTATTTATTTATTTTTAGGTATTTAAATTTTTTAAAATTTATTCTTCTCTCATATGATACATCCTGACTACAGTTTTCCCTCACTTTACTTGCTCATTCTTTCCTCCCCTCTCTCTCAATCCATTCCTCTTCCATTTCCTTTCAAAAAAGAGCGGGCCTCCCAGGGCTATGAGCCAAACAGGGCATAACAAAGATACAATAAGACTAGGCACAAACCCTCATCTCAGGGCTGGGTGAAGCAACCCAGTATGAAGCACAATTAACAAAAACTCAGAGAGAGAAACTGGGGTTCAACATGAAGATTTGAAAAGCAAAGTAGTCAACGATTTCAGTCTGAAATTATGATCCTGCCTCCAGGAATCTCAGAATGAGACTCCCATTTTACAATCCCCTCTTGTTCTGGGATTAAAGGCATGTACCACTGGGAATAAAAGCATGCTCCGCCCGGTTTCTATGGCACCTAGTGTGGCTACTGAGATTAAAGGTGACTGTTACTGCCGTCTGTCTGTAAGACTGGCCAGTGTGGCTGTTTTTCTCTCTCGATCCCCAGGCAAGCTTTGTTTATTAAAATACAATTGAAATGCACTCTACCAGTAGGAGGAAAAGGGTCCCAAGACTAGGTGAAAGAGTCAGAGATATCCCCACTCCCTCTGATAGGAGTCCCACAAAACACCAAACATAACACAATCATAACACAAATGCAAAGAACCTAGTGTGGACCCATGCAGCCTCCATGATTGGAACTTCAGTCTCTGGGAGCCCTATGAGTCCTGCTTAGTTGATTCTGTAGGCCTGGGTCCTACAATTCTTCCTCTCATCTTCACAGGGTTCTTGGAGCTTCGATGGGAGGGACCCAATGGAGATCTCCATTTTGGGAGATCTCTCTCTCTCTCCACTTAATGTTAAGCTGTGGGTCTCTGCATCTGCTCCCAGTTGCCAGAGGAAGCCTCTCTGATGACATTAATTCATTATGTTAGTCTGTGTCTTTTTATTGGGCGTAATTTAAGTTACTGGTTCCTGATATTTTGTTGAGGTGGTATTTTTTTCCTCCTTCTTTTGGTTAAGAAGGATTCAAAGGCTTTATTAACTCACACCCTCTTATTTATGGAATCTGGGATTTCTTTTGCAAGGCTATTCATTAGTAAGCCAAAACAGAGGAAGATCTCAATTGAGGCTAACACTCTTTTTCCTAGCCCTGGTTTACTGGGATTCCTTTGGCTCAAAGGTATCAACAGATTCAATACTGAAAGCATATTTGACAACATCTTAAATTTGTTTAGAAACATTTTCATCACCCTGGGGAAAGTATTTCTCCAAAACTCAAGATTGGTCCTCATGGATGGTATTCCTTTCCAAATACAACTTTTTTGTTATTTATTATTAGTGGGGATAGGTATGTATTCTACACATATATGTGTGGAAGTCAGAAGACAGCTCTACATGGGTTTCAGGAGGTACCAGACACCTTTACCCACCCACTGACTCTCAAATGCACTTTCAAATCAAATTTCAAAATTTTGATTCATTTTAAGTTCTAATATTTAAGCTCATTGTGCCCTTCTGTTTACTGGCGTTGCTTTTCTCTGTTGCTGTCAAATTCTACTTTTTGTTTTAGTTTTTGAAACAGAACAAGGCACATGAACAGTAGGCAGAAGGTATTTTTTAAATAATGTTATTTGGGTACTGTATTATGGGCAAAGCAAATATGATTTTGTTGGTGCAATAATATTAAAACTCATCTAGTAAGATATACTTTGTGTTCATGCAACCTACTGGTTTGAACTGCTTTTATGAAGTTCAAATAAGTAAACGAATGTGCTTGCAATTAGCTTTTCACATTAGATATTAAAACCATACTTGCGTTTAAAGAGCCATGCGTTGTAAAATAAAAATATGTCAAGTAGAATGTAAACCAATAATATGATTTTGATGTTGACAAATGATTCAAATATGGAGTTGATTCATCTAGTTTTAGCTTTCATTGGTTGCTTGAGTTGGTTCTCTCAACCTTCTTTTTACCATTTCACTATGTATAGAATGCAAAAAGGGAGACATGCTGACTGCCTTGCAGTTAAAGCAATGTGGATTGGATTAGCCAGCTGATGAACTTTCAGTTCCTCCCTCATCAGAGAATACATAGATAATTAGGTTCCAATAGAAACGAATTTTCAACAGTGGCTGGATTTCACATGCCACTCTGGACAATGACCAGAGTGACTACATTGTGACGACATTGGCTGTGTGGCTTGAAGTGGTTTTGAAAGTGACCATAGTGGTGATGGCTGCATTAATCACTCATTGCTTTGCAGTGGAGGAAAGCTCTCCCTTAAATCAATTTTATGAACATTGACTTAATGTTCTACACCAAAGAAATGTCCTTTAAACTGATTGACAAACAATAAATTGCATGCTCAACACAAGTACAATCCAGTGCTCTATCCGTCATTCAATACTGCTACCCCATGATCCAACACGGATGGGCTTTCCCCAGCCATTTAAAATACCGCGAAGCACGAATAAAGGGGCTGCTTAAGGAATTCACTGGATATGCTCTCCAATCTGCCTGTTAAAGCAGGAATGAGAAGACCCAAGCCCTTCACCTGTGATTTTATTCACTTTGCACGGACTAACTCCCTGCTTTACACCTTATTGGTGTTATTCAAAAGTTGGTAATGGCCGGGCGGTGGTGGCGCACGCCTTTAATCCCAGCACTCGGGAGGCAGAGGCAGGTGGATCTCTGTGAGTTCGAGACCAGCCTGGTCTACAAAGCTAGTTCCAGGACAGGCTCCAAAGCCACAGAGAAACCCTGTCTCGAAAAACAAAAACAAACAAAAAAAAAAAGTTGGTAATGAAGTGGCGAAAGACAGCATCCTTCCGCTCCATACACCTTTTAATCTCACAGCAGGATGTGGCGAGTGAATGCTGCAGCTGACAGAATAAAAACAGGTGATGGCAAGCCCTCAGGAGATTCTGGCAGGTGGCTTATATAGTGCTTGACACATATCGAAGCTCCCTAGTAATTAATTAGTTCCACATGATCACCAATCTGTTGGCCAGATATAGATATAGAACAAGAAGGTCCTAACAAGCAACTTCCACACCACAGTCTGCTGTTGAGAAAGAACATACGGCTGGGACCTTTGCTGGAGATAAAGGATTTTTAATTTTCCTGAGACAGCGTTTCTCAGGTGGAACTCTATGAGTTCAAGGGCATTCTGATGGCTCCACCTGCCTCTGTCTCCCTAAGTGTTGGGATTAGCACAGGTTTGTATATTTACACTAATATTTATTTGGTTTTGCCACACGGATAATTAAATATCGCGTCTCACAGGTGCTAAGCAAGTACCCTACCATTAAGCATAGCTCTTCTCTCTCCTTTTTTTCTGAGGCAGGGTCTCACTAAGTCGCCAAGGTTGACCTCAAACTCATCTCAATGATGGCTTGTGGCATTCCTACCTCAGGCTCTTGAGTAATTAGTATTACAAGCCCATACCAACAAGCTTGACTGTATGTCTTCTATCTTTAATATAAAATACATGAATGGAGGCTCTTAGCTTTTAAACTTAAAATTGTCTCATACACATCTTTAGTATCTCCTGCTTTTGTAAACCCATGTCTTTTTTTTTTTTGACATTAATGACAAGTTTATTCGTGCTTAGTACAATGGAGAATTTGTTTAAGAACAATTCAGAGTCATGGTGGTTTGACCCATCCTGAGTCAAGTTCTTGAAGTCCCCAGCCAGTGGCTAAATACGTGCAAATAAGGTACAGTACATGATAATGGAGGCAGCCGTCATGTAAAATATTGATTCACCTTCTACAAGTCTCAGAATTAGTGGGCAAATTGTACGGTCTAACCTTTCCTTAATTGTTTTTGTAGTTCTTTGTTAAATGTTCCTCTTCCTGTTTGGAGAAACTAATTCCAGTCTATCACCGAGATTTAGATAGTTAACCTCAGTTTAAAATACAATATGCTTAAAAGTATAGAAGATATGTGATTGACAATACAATTGTTAACAAATGGGAATTATCACCTGATAGTGGACATGCCATAATTCCTGGGAATGTTTCTGAGTGTCCCAAACAGGCAGAGTAAACCCATGTCTTAAAGGAAGACTTTGATGGGCTGTCATCTGACCCTGTACACAATTATTTACAACACTGAACCACTTTGAATGTTCCAATTAGGTGTCAGACACAAACTTTTACACATATTTATTCATTTAACAGCTAAATATTGAGAACAACAGTTCGAGGTTTCAGGACTAAAAGTCACAAGGCTAATTCAGGTCTTAGGGTTTGCACACCATTCTGCGGAGAACAGATGACAGACAGATGAATAAGTGGGATGGGGTGTCAGGCAAGTGCCATGCAGAAAATGTCACAGGGTGAAAATAGGCTCTGGGTGTCTGGTCTGCTGCAGCCTTTGGACTGTGCTTTGGAGACAGATGTGTGTGTGTGTGTGTCTCTCTCTGTCTGCACAAATGATGTCTTATTGATCATATGACAGCTTGAGACTGGCCATAGGGTGCAAGCATGAACAAATGCCATAAACTGGAATATATTTTATCCCAGAAAGCCAGTACTTAGACATCTACTCACATATTTCTGAGTGAGAATGAGTGGTTCTATGTTAGGGGAGGACTCATTTGGAGAACCATGAAGAAAGTGATGCTATGGACCACACGGCTATCAAAGATAAGGAGCAGCATCCCTCAAGGTGGGGACAAGACTCTTGACAGTGTAACCAAAGAAAGAAAAGCAACAGGACAAAGCAGTGTAAAACAGGAAAACTGTAGGGAGTATGTGGGGGGCATTGCAGGCAATGAGGAGGAATTTGATGCTTTGTCTAAACCATTGGTGAAAGTTGAGTAGCAAGACCTACTTTCAGAAGGGGGCCATTTCTCGGCATCTTCATGTCTAGCTAAGCCCATCTCTCTTCACCGTAAAGTTTCCCATTTACCTCTTAGGGATGACAGGGACCCTATTCAATAATAATTTGCTTCAATCTTGTGTGGTGAACTCTGTCTCTATCTTTCTTTAAATCAGTGCAGCCCATTTAAATTAAAACAAAAATTACCTTTTAAAACGTTTCTCCATTGGAGTACACTTAGTAAATAAATATTGTATCTATTTAAGGAGTATGACATGCTACTTTGCGTATATACGTATTGTAAAATGACCACCACAGTCAGGCCCATAGTGTTGGGGGTGGGCCTGGGGGACTTGAAACAGCTGCTCTCAACCAAGCGGTATGGAAGCGTTTCAATATTTGAAGGACTACATGGCCCTACCCCTGAGTTCTGGCCCCAGCTGGCATTCTGATGATTATTCTGGCAGACAGGCAGTCTTCTGGAGGCAAGAATTTGCTTATCGCACTAAGTAACTTCTTTATGCTGATGATATGACTTTATATCTGCTGGCCTCTTCTGTGCCACTGCTTTCTCAGCATCTCCACTTGCATTTCTGACTGGCGTACTGTGCTGGACTCTTCCAAAGCAGAATTCCTGATACCTTCCCTGAGCTCCTGGTTTTCTGGTCTTCGCGATATCAGATGTGTATGCCATATTGCTTTCTTTCTGGATAAGAGGGTCGTGAAAGGTAATAATTGATGTGTGGTACCTCACCACAAGCTCAGCATCAACTGATATGACCCATTGTCACTTGCTGGAAGTGGCCTTGAGTAAGTCGTCAGATTTTCACGGACATGTCCCTTCCCTGCCTGATGCGAATATTGCGGGATGACTGTGTACATTCATAGTAGTTATTCAGAAAGGGGTCAGCACACAGTAGTT
>JAQHUG010000275.1:2007681-2060112 GCA_028555095.1 Dicrostonyx torquatus | reverse complement strand
CCCAGTCCCATAGCCATTTAGTCCCATAAGAAACATACAGAGGCCTATATTAATTTCAAACTTGTTGGCCTACTATCTCAGGCTTTCTTATTAACTATTATATCTTAAATTAGCCCATAATTCTTATCTGTGTGAGCCATGTGGCTTGGTACCTTTTATCAGCGTGACATTCTCATCTTGCTTCCTCTGTGTCTGTGTGATGACTGCAGACTGAGTCTTTCCTCTTCCCAGAATTCTCCTGTTCTGGTTGCCCCACCTGTATTTTCTGCCTGATCACCCTGCCTATACTTCCTGCCTGACTACTGGCCAATCAGTGTTGTATTAAAGCAATACAAGTGACAAATCTTTACATAGTAGAAGACCATTGTCCCACAGCACTGGGGCTCCTGGCATGGCACATTTAGTCTTTCTTATGGGACCAGGCATGTTTGTTCTTTGATAGAGCATCTCACAAGTGCTGCATATTAGGATAAGAAGGTCAGCACAGACAGACATGGAATCTTCTCCCAGGAACCTTCCAGTCTACTTAAGAAGATGTAGACTAGGAGAAGTCTTATGAATGCAAATGAGTGAAAATGCCCCCCCCAACACGTTACTCAGCATGGTAAGAGTGCGAAGAACAAGAAATAGTGTATGTGAAGAAGTTTATACACAGAGCCATCCATGTCTGTGAATTGTGAATCAATAGGTTCCTCATGGATTCAATAGGCACAGATGGGCAGGCTTCAGGAAAGAATCCTGACTGAGCTGAGCATGTGCAAATTCAATCTCTACTTATTATTCCATAAACACTACAGTGTAAAGCCTATTTATATAGCTTCTTCATTACATTTGATATTATTAAAAGTCACTAGGGATTATTTGTAATGTACAGGGAAGATTGAGCATATCACATGCAACACTAAACAATTTTATTTGATTACATTTTAACTAATTAATTTGTGAAGGTGGGTGGTCTTGGCAACTTCAGAAGGCAGTTCTCTCCTTCTTCCATGTGGGATTGAACCCAGGACATCAGGCTTGTTAACAGGCACCTTTGCCTTTGATTTATCTCAGCTCTGTGCTATTTTATGTAAGGGACTCAAGCATCCTCAGATTTTGAACTACTTGCAGTGTGTCCTGGAATAAATAAGCCCAAAGATATCGAGAGGTGGTTTTGTTACTTGTCTCTTGAAATGGGAGACATAGTATAGCATATAGAGTAACATAGGAAAGCCCCAGAATTGACCAGGAGGCAGAGAAGAGGAGGAAGCAGAACAGAACCTTTATTGGGGTCATTAGAAGAAAGAATGGTCAAGACAGGATAGGTACAAGGAGTAAGTTTAGGATTGGGTATTCAGTAATTCTGGTGACCTCTGACCTATCAAAATGTCCTATAGTAGCCAGGAGTTTGACGCTTGTATAACTTAGATGAAGGGAATTTGGGCTGATTCACAAATGTTTGGTGAAAGAGAAAGAGATGCAGGTTCTGGATTTGCTGTTGGTTTGTACATTGAAGGCATATTTGTAGGGGAGCTGTTTTCTTTCTGTAAGAATTACGTACCCCTGAGAGGATAAAGATCCTATATTTTAAAGAATATAGAAAATAGAAAAATAGAAAATAGAAAATGTAGTAAATTCAGTAAGAAATTGGTTTGAGGGTCCATAAAAAAAGGAACCTTCTTTAACCTGGAAGTGAGGGATGGCTTCCTTTGGGAGTGCATGAGTAAGAGGATGACTAGGGGCTCTTCATACAAGCTAAGGAGGAGTGCAGAGCCGTATTCCATGTAGAGGACATAGCATATGAAAGGTCCTATGACAGCAGGAAGCCTTGGACATATGAAGAACATAGAGCAAACACTACAGTGGAAAGAGGTTAGGACTGAGAGGCAGGAAAGATGAGATTCTGTGGACTGGCAGGCAGTGTGGAGGACTGGGACATTTACTGGAGACAGTGTGGAAGACTGGGACATTTGTCAGAGAGCAATGGCCATTCCTTCTAAAGCTTTAGGTTGGAGGTGCTCAAGACTCACCAGTTTGAGTTTTCATATATGACCTAGCTATGAACAAAGTGCCCCTTGGGAGAGCTGTGTGCTGCTACTATTCCTCTAGCCACTAGGACCACCAGAAGTTTAGTTAATATCTGAGATCTCATGGCACTGGCCACACTTCTCAGCAATGCCAGTATTTGTTCTTGGCTGATTCTGTGGCACAGCCTGAGCCGGGGTTTCCTCTGATCCCCCATCCTTTGAATCTTGTCCTTCCATCTCAGTTCTTATGTCTGTTGTCTCATCTAAGGGAGTGTGAACTGTGGTTCTTGAAGCCTCACCTACATTGAGCCTTCTTTTCCCTCTCTCCACCCCACTCCTTCTTCCTATAGTCAGACAGTTTCATACATGTATATAATGAATCAATTGTTCCATATCCCCTTTCTCTTTTTTTTCCTCTCCCCCTCATGAAATTCCTTTCCCATCTGTTTTGGCGTTTCTGCTGTGAAAAGACACATGACCATGGCAACTCTTATAAAGAAAACCATTTAATTGGGACTGGCTTACAGTTTTAGAGGTTTGGTCCATTATCATCATGGTGGGAAGCATGGTGGCATGTAGACAGACACGATGCTAGAGAAGGAGCTGAGAAATCTACATACTGATCCAAAGGCAACAGGAAGTGATCTGACATTGGATGTAGCTTGAGCATAGGAGATCTCAAAAGCCTGTCCCCATAATGATACACTTTCCCCAACAAGACCACACCTACTCCAACAAGGCCATGCCTCCTAGTAGTACCACTCTCTGTGAACTTTTGGGGGCCAATTGCATTCAAACGGCCACAGCATCTCTTCTCCCTCCTGCATCCTTGTCTTCCTTTTATGTGTTGCCCACTGAGTTTAGTTAGTTTCTTGTCCACGTGTGGGTGAGAAGTGATTTACTGAAGCAAGAACAACTTATCAGTGGCTACACCACTAAAGAAACTGACTCCCTCACTGATAAGTGCCAATAATCCCTACGCTGGGCATTTTATAGAGGTTCATTGGCTTGATTAGAACTCAGGAATTGTGGGAAGGTTGGAATATTGTGGGTCTAGAGCCATGTGTCTTAACCTAACTATCCCTGTGAATAGTCACTTAGCACTCGCCTCTGTGTGTGTCTTAATGTCTGTGGCTATTAGGTAAATTCTTGGAATGTATAAACAGACTCCTAGCTTCCAACACCACAAAAGCTAAGAATGTCATCGGCCAGCGTCAGAGATCCATAGCAGAGAATTCCCCACATGGTTGCAACCTCTTTATTTGATGTTTCTACCAATGTATTTGAAAAGCATTTTTGAGTAAGTTTCTTTTTTTCTGTTACTGGGGGAAAAAAACTTCTTGAAACTGTTTCCATGTTGGAGTAGGGTGATCTAAATCCAGGCCATGGTCACTCCTATTTTCTCCAATATAAAACCCCTGTATTCCTTTTGAGGTGAGGCCTATGGTTCTCTTTTTACATCGGCAGGCAGAAGATTCTCCTGAGATTTCCAAATTATCCAAACTTGCAGGAAGTCGAATGACTTGCTGAGAAGGAGTTGGTTTGTCAGGCAAGGAGGGCTCGGTCCTCCTGAGAACAGTCAGCTCAGAAATGAGCAGTTGTTGTGCAAAGGAGCCTGACACCCAAACGAGGCTGATTTTCCCCATGAAAAATGCATGGATAACAAGTCCATGTCTTTAATGCCATTAGAGGCAAACCCTAATCTGAAACAATTAGGTATAAGGCAAATAGCTCCATGTGTCCAATTGTGGAGCTGGAGAAGCCAAGAGTTCATCCTCATCCTTGGAGTTCTGTGCTTAAAGACACAGAAAGAGCATGACCTTCTGCCTGTGCTCATGGGCCTTCACAACTTGAACTGTTTCATTTAACTGTCTTCTGGGTAATTCCAGGTTATTTACTGTAATCTGAGCTTTGTGTGAAAGCAGAGAAAGAGGTTGTTGAAAAGGGAAATGCAGGAAGGTAAGGGTTGTGCTGTTCCTCTCAGTAGCCATGACAGCTGAAGCATCCCCACCCTTCCCACTCAACTGACACACACACTGATGTTTGTCTTCCCTCGGCCAGAGGTCTAGCCGCAGATGGAGGCCAGCAGCCTGGGAATGTGCTCCTGCTTTGTTAACTATCAGGCTAGAGATGTAGCTCAGTTTGCAGTGTGCTAGCCTACCATGTACGATGCTCAGGGTTTGATTTCCAGCATTGTAAACCAGGCAGGGGCCAAAGTTGGGGCCAGGGATTATACATATAATCCCAGCATTAAAGAAGCAGGAAGATCATTCAGAGAGAAAGAGGGAGAGAGTGAGTGAGTGAGAGAGAGAGAGAGAGAGAAAGAGGAAATGTAAAATTGAGATTTAGTAGTGTTGGGTATATAGGAGCTGAATTATATTGGAAGGAATGAGGTTAGACTTGATCAAAATATACTATATTTATACATATATCTCTACATGAAGCTCTTATTCAATGAAAATTTTCTGGAACTTTAAAAAAGCAGAGAGATCAGAATTTTAAGGTCATCTTTGGCAACATAAGGAGTTGAAGATAAGCTTGGAGCTAGAACAAGACCCTGTCTTCAAAAGACAATGAAAAAACACACCCCATCAAAATGTCTCCTGAACTTAGCAGGGACAGGGATCCAGAATTAGATAGAGCCCGGACACTGTGTCTCTCTTCTGTCACATGCCAGCCTGGGATTTCAGGCCCAATGTCTCAGAGGGTCTCTTCATTACCTGTCGAGATACAAATCCCTTTGGAGGGGCTGGAGCAGATTCCTTTCCAGCTGTGAGCTATCTTCCCTAGGAGGGTGGTCTTGATGCTGATGTCACCCCATCCAACTTGATCTGCTGTCTCTACTCTTTCAAGCCGCTTGCAAGTCTGAACTTACAGTTTAGTTAAAAGTTCTGGCTTGAGGCATTGCATGTTCTCATTAAAATGCAAATTCATTCTGCACACAGCTGCCCCAGTTGTTTTCCTCCCGTTGTCATTTATTTCCTTTCTCTCCTCAGAATGTTTGACAATAATGAAGCCCGGACTAGTCCGTGATGCATCCCCGGCCCTCTGGTAGGTACCGACGCTCCAGCCTCTGCTCTTTTATCACCCACTGAATGATCCACTCAGACCCAGGTACTTGGTGAGATCTGAGCAGACAGACAGGTAGCCTGGTGTCTTCCTGAATAATTCAGTCAGCAGGCAAATGAATGATTGAGAGAATGTGTGGGTTGAAGGTCACCTAAATGGCACGTCTTGTCACTCTTACATCGTACGTTTCAATGTGTTGGTACTGTAGGTGGCTGAAGTCTAAGGTCTGAGATGTAAGCATAGATGGACAGGCTCACAGGGGCCAAGATTAGATGTAGCCCTTCTCTTCCAAGACACACGACACACACACACACACACACACACACACACCACACACACATGCACGCACACACTCACACATGCATGCATACACACATTTTTTTCCTCCCCTTCATAAAGAGGCCTGTAGTCTTGGTTGAAGTTGATGTCACAATTAAATGAGAAATGTTAGTTACAAACAATGCAAAGCTGAATGTGGCTAAGCAGTGACTGCCTTGCTGGATTTTGTAGCTACTATCAATAATGGCTCTTAAGGGAGGGAAGTGTTTCCAGCAGATTCCTAGCATGTGTGGGAGACTTGGAGGGAGAATATTCATCATGAAGGTTATGTGAAGCCCAATTGTACAGAAGTGTGGTCCAGCAATCTCTAGTTAGATGTAGTTTTATCCCTTGGAGGATCCACTTATTTAAACCATGGCCACCAAATTGTCAAGGTTAAATTTATGTCACCAATCAATCACATTTTCAAGTTGAATAACATGGTGATATTGGAGGTGAGACACCTAACAGTACTAAGGTTTCCTGTTGACAGTTCGTACAAATACCATGATGCTCAGCTCTCTGCAGCTGGCCCAGGAGAAGACAGCATCAGAGCAATGTCTTGGGAAACAGTCCTATCCCTATGTCTTCTGGGAAATGGCTGTAAGTGACATCAGCCATGGACTGCTCTTGACATTATTTTTTTACTTGTTGTTTTTCTTGTGCTTTGTCAACTTCTTAGTGATTACTTTAAGCAAACCTGACCAGCTTGCTCTAGATCTGTAGAAAACCAACAAGGAGCCCCATGGGCTTGGTGGTGTATACCTTTAATGTTTACTCAGGAGACAGAAGAATCTTGGGTTTGGTGCCAGCCCGGGCTGAATAGCAAGGATGGGGGCGAGGGGGAGAAAAGCAGCAACTGAGGGAAAAGTAAAGTAAGAGTCCCTGCCCAGCTGCCCTGTCCTGTAACTCAGTGGGCCTCCCCTCCAGGTTCTGATTTTCATGGGCTCTCAATTGGCAGTCTACTCATTTAGATTCTTGCTCAGCCTCCTCTCCCATCCACCTCCTGAACAACCATGATTGATTTAGGTTGACTTTCTTGGCTCCGATCTAGCCTTCTGTGGAATTGCTACTGAAAATTCTTCCTTCTTTCTAATTTCTGGAAAAGAGCCAGATCTGGTGTTCTGCCTGGGGTACCTACCGTGAGGCCCAACCCCTTGATAACCTAGAAGTGGGGAGCAGCTTGATCACTCTTATTTTCCTCACTTCACCAAGGGCTAGTTGCTAGAGATAAAGGACTGTTGCAACCGGCTAAGGTGCTGGGCGCCTTACATAGGATTTCATTTAAACCTCCAATACCATTATAGTTATAAGAAATATCAAGTGATATTTCCAAAAGTCAAAGCCAGATAGTTTGACCATAGGGTACCTCTGTTTATTCATGACCCACTTTGAACCTCAGGTTCCTTGTCAGCAAGGTTATAACGGTATTTGTATGAACTACAGGAAATTGTCAATCACTTTTTAAAAACAATCTCAAAATGGTTAGTTAATATAACTTACTATATAATATTCCCAATAGGTTATATGTAAAGGTATATTATAAAAGAGGTAGCACACATAAAATTTAATAAACACCAACTGTCATTGCAGCACACATTTCACTTTCTTCTCCTAGCAACTTCTGAAAAGCAGTTCGTGTGCCATTATGGCTACTTGGTAAAAACTCTAAAATAAAATTCAAAGGCCCAGACACTGGGATATGTTGACAAAATAGCATGGCTTCTTTGTCAAAAGGCTGGCCATTATTTTTTTTAAACTTGGTTTGATATGTTTGGGCTCCCAGCTAGCTACCGGAACATGCAGTACCAGCTGGAGGAGCAGAGATGTAGACCCCAGAGAGGCTTCAGAACTTGTCTGTACTGAGTGGGACCAGACCCTCAGTAGCTGAGATGAAACACACATGTCTATCCTCCAGGCCAGCTGCTGGCTAGCTTTGCTGGCTAAATTCAAAGGTTCCCAGTGTCTCCATCCCCGCTAGGCAACACCAATCCCCGTGTCCTTCTGCTCACTGCTTCTGTTTACAGGTCTGCCCCAGACCCCAGTGTTTACCAGCCTTGCACTCTTCCTACCTTGTATCCTAATATGATGTACGGTAGGCACATTGGCACGGAGACGATCATCATTAACTGTGGTTCTGTGATAATCATGCTGTATTTACTGAATGCTTACTGTGTTGTTGAAGCCATACAAAACCCCGTGAAGTTCCTATTCTCATGATTCCCTGAAAAGGGAACAGAGGCACAGAGAGAATCATGAAATAACTCAAGGCTCCTCACTACTTAAAAGACCAAGGCAGGGTTCTAACCCAGGCAGGCTGGCACCAAAGTCTGCCCATTAGCTGTTTCTTTCCTTCTAATAGATGGATGATTCTTGGCTTCTGGCAAAGATGAAGATTAATTGAAGCAGGCTTCAGCGGGGAAGAACTTTACAATACCAATAGGAAAATAGGAATTTATCTCTGGCTTTGGGCAGCTTTCTTGGGAAGACCTGTCTCCACCTTCAACAGATGGATGTTAGCCACTCAGACACAGGTAATTTAGAGACTGTGTTGCTAGGGTCAGGAAACAGATATCTAAAAAGGGAGTCTGAAGGGGTTCATTCACACAGACCCCTCTAATTGACAGAGCAGCCAACATGGCTGGCGACCTTCGATATGCTGTCATCCCCAGGGTGGTGTGCAAGGTCCCTTCCCGGTTACTCAGCGTGAGTGCGTCATCAGCATCCTGTATCTCTCCCTTCAGAAAAAGACGCAAAAGCGTCATGACATTTAAGCCTTGCTCCGGAGCCTCATTAGGACAGAGCCAGGGGAGAAGTGTAAAGAATGGCTGTGCCTCTATGAATGTGTAATGAGCAGATTGCTTCCACCAAGCCAGGCTACACAGAGACTGATGATTAAACCCGGAAACCCAGCCTTGAGCTGAGGAGTCCGAATGAGGAGCTCGCTTTCATTCGTATCTGCCCCGGATTTCTCGGAGCTGCACAGCCCCAGCAAAGAGTGACTCACTTAGCCCTGCGTTTCCACCTAAAATCCAACCCCTCTGACGCCAAGCCTGGCTGAAGTCAATGGAGCCTGCCCAAGACGCACCACCTCCGCATGCCTCAAGCAATCACGCAAACATCTCTCTCTTTCCTCCTTGTAATTGAGGCGAAGTTGCCGATGGCTCGCCTAGCAATGAGTCCGGAAATCGATTCTAATCACATCAGTACCAAGGAAATGGTTTTTTTTTTAGGTTGGTTACAGCTTTAACATTCAGGTACAGCAGGCTCAGTTTTAGTGAATTCTCTGGGACTGGGAGGTGAATGATAATCAGGTGTGCCTCTGCAGAATACTTGGAACTTTCCAAAGCCTCCCTACCCTGCCGGCATAATTGAATCCTTTGGGCTATCCTTGGAGGCCCCACGGTCTTGCTAACACTTCCTGCTTTTGGCAAATGAAGAAATGGAGGCCCAGGGAGGTTGAGGAAGGAGCTTAAAACACACAGCTAAACAGAAATCCAGAATTCTATCTTCAGTCCAATAAAATCGCCACCTAATGAATTTGTTCTCCAGTACATTGTGCTGTGGAACAAAAGCGTTGTTTTAAAGATTTATTTTTGAGTCATGGAACATGTAATGCCGTTGGATACAGGAAGAAGAATGAAGGGAGAATACATAATCGCTAGATGTGAATAAAAAGTGGGCTTTGAGCTGGTTCCAAGGTTAAGCTACTATATAAGACAATATTTCCAAAAAATCAGACACTTGAAACATTATTTTATGTGTGAGCACTTTCTGTATTGTTAATATTTCTCTATGCCAAATGTCTTGTGAATCCTAAATAAAAGGTTTAATCATTGCCTTAACCTATACTGGTTCAAACTGTAAATCCAACGAAATGTAAAATTGTTAATAAATATCTGGTTAGATCCTGTAAGCTGGGGAAGTTCAGAGCCCAGGGCGAGAAAGAGGATTTTCAAACACTGAAATATGATGAAG
Organism: Dicrostonyx torquatus; assembly: GCA_028555095.1. Taxonomy (NCBI): domain Eukaryota; kingdom Metazoa; phylum Chordata; class Mammalia; order Rodentia; family Cricetidae; genus Dicrostonyx; species Dicrostonyx torquatus. The sequence goes on along the minus strand of JAQHUG010000275.1, from coordinate 2,050,738 downwards.
ATATACTAGCCCCCAACCGAGTTTCTCTTCCTACATCCGAGAGGATTGTACACGGAATGAGCTGCAGACTGCATAAACTGGTGTTCCGTATTGCAATGTCTACACCCAGAGAAAAGTCATTTGCAATAGCCTCGTGGAGGTGATGGCTATCCTCTGGGAACCATTAAGGCACCCTAGAGTATAAGAACCTTTGCACTGAGAGCTACAGCATCTTGTGATCATAAGACTCACATAAGCATCTCTTTGAAAGTCTCTGAAGCTGCTCACGTGGGAGGTGTGCTGGGGGAAGCTTACTGTTATATTCACATAAACATGAGGGAGTATATGCTTGGGTTGGATACTAATTAAGAAAGATTTCATGAAAGAGATGAACCAAGAAAAACATTTGAAATGAATCAAAATCATGCAGAAGAAGAGGCAGACGGATGCAGATGACAGCGAGACTGAGAAGATGGAGAGGATAAAGGTCCAGAAAGACACGAGAAGCAAAAACAAACAAACAAACAAAAGACCAACAACAAAAACCAAACAAAATAGTGAACAAACAAACAAATAAACAATGGAAGACTTTGAACTGTGGGAAGTTATCCTGGTAAATACCAGTAAACAGGAGAGACTCATGATGGAAAAATATTCAATATAATTTGCTGTGATGCATTTAGAAATTGACTCCCTTTCTTGTGTTTAATAGTCAACTGGTATAAACTATATTATTGATTTATTATTATTATTATTGAACATCTCAGTCATCCAGTCAATAGTGCTTGAGTTCTGATTCAGGTTAGAAATAGAAGTTACTTCTCTTAAGGTGTCAGCATCTAATTTCCTGGAATAAAAAGACACACATGAAAGGAGATAAGTGGGAGACACTGGAGAGGCAGGGAAGAAGCCATTGAATAGGTAAGGAAATATAAAACAGTGGATATATCAGAAAGCTGCAACTTGGAGGAATTAGCAGAAGTTGAGAACTAAGCCATGCACGAGAGAGTGGAAGGTGTGGGAGGGGATGCAGAAATGATCTGGAAGGTAACACTCTCATGGTTGAAACAGGGATAGCTATTTTAATTAATCATGGAAGGGCATTGAGAAGGTAAGGGGCTGAGCCACTGATAGGTTTGCTGGCAGAGGTTACTATTTTAAAGCATGGGTTTGGATAGATCTTGTGTAGATTGTGCGAGAAACAAGACAAGATTCCTGACCTTCTGACCTAAGAGATACTGAACCAACTGGGAAGACAGTGAGCAAACAATAGTATGAAAACTAGTGTTACAAATGTCATAAGCACACATTGCGAGACAGATGTGTTTCCATGGAACTGCTGTCTTAGGTAGGGTTACTATTATTGAGATAAAACACCATGACCAAAGCGAGTTGGGGAGGAAAGGATTCATTTGGCTTACACTTCTTCAACACCATTTATCACTGAAGGGAGTCAGGACAGAAAGTTAAACAGGACAGAAACCTGGAAGCAGGAACTGATGCAGAGGTCATAGATGAGTACTGCTTATAGGCTTACTCATTCTGGCTTGCTCGTTCTGCTTTCTTAAAGAACCTAGCCCGGTGGTGGTGGCACACACCTTTAATCCCAGCACCCGGGAGGCAGAGGCAGGCGGATCTTTGTGAGTTCGAGACCAACCTGGTCTACAAGAGCTAGTTCCAAAGCTACAGAGAAACCCTGTCTCGAAAAACCAAAAAAAAAAAAAAAGAAACCCAAAACCAACAACAACAACAACACACACACACACACACACACACACACACACACACACACACAAAAAAGAACCCAAGACCACCAACCCAGAGGTTTTTCCACCCACAGTGGGCTGGGTCTCCTCCTTCCATGATTAATTAAGAAAATGTCCTACAGGATCATGCAGAGGCATCTTTTTAATTGAGGTTCTCTCCTCTCAGATGATTAGCTTATGTCAATTGACATAAGACCAGGTGGCACAATTGACCTAGTCAACGAAGGTTCTCTTAAGGAACTTACTTTCTTTGGAGCATGCGGCTGGCTAAAGAAAAGCAGACAGGTGTGTATTTAAGGATCACCGAGACCAGGAGGAAGGATATTCACTGGTAGTGAGATGTAATTTTAGTGCTCTATTGGATTAATCCAAAAAGAATATACCTTTGCCTTAGGACCCGGCACTGATTCCTAAAGAAAATTTAATAGAACCATTTCACCTAGGGAAAGCAAGCTACAAGGGAAGTTGTATGACTCTGATCTCAGAAAGCAAGGTTGTTGGGTATAGCCTTAGAGTTCAGAACTGGAATCCATGGTGATGGAAGAAAATACTCAGTACTTAACAATAATGTCTAAAATTGATACAGGAAGCAACTGGAGGTATTGGGTTGCTGTCCATTGTGGAACTGTTGGCCTTCTCATTCATTGGTCCTCTTTCCACAACCAATCATGTCCACGTTGGACATACATAGCCCTTCTTTCCTTGCCATCATTCCCTAGCAATACATTATATCAGCTCTTCACAAATTGCTTGTATATAGGAGGATGTGCAGAGGCAAAAAAAAAAAATGCCTGTAACAACTCATAGTGACTGAGTTTTGGGGGAGAAATCTTTGGGGCAGGGATCCTTTATGCGCCCCCACCTCCTTGTCTATAAGCAAATGTGCCACATCTAAAAGTCACATAGTCTTTTCTCTGAGGGAGCAAACGTCTGTACTCCCAGCAAAGGTTGAGTGAACCGGGAAAAGTATCTGGAGAATCTGTGGGAGCCCTGGATACAGAATGCTAAACTTAACTCCGAAGATGCTGTGTTATCATCTTAAATACTCTTATATCCCCCTGGGTTGCTAATTAAAAGGAAGGCTAGGAGAATGTAGGTAGGTGATTTATTTTTTCAAGCAGAAAATATCCCTATTGAAATGTTTGCATGTAAATGATGAAAATACTGATTCACAAAACAATTATGTCAGGAGAATATGAAAGATTGAGACATTCTGTGTGGTTTTAAGCAAAGTAATTAACTTCCGGGACACAAACTTCCCTCCTGAAATCCACTGAGGGAGCAGATGCCCAAATATTAGTGGTATCAGATTGAGAGAATAATACTGCATTTCCTCCAAGCACCAGATGGCTCTGGAATCCAAAGTCAATGGAGAGGAAAGCCTGGCTTTGTTTGGCTTTCAAAGTTGTCATTGACAGTTTATGAGAGAGACACATTTTAATACATAAGTAGACAAAAGCAAGGTCATTTTTACAATGGATTCCTATTGCACAAAGCAAGCCTGTCAAGAGAGAGGAAGCCGGAAATGATGCTGATTTTATCTAAAGCCTCCAATAAGGTGGCAAATTGACAAGCGAGTACCAAAATTACAAAGAGTAATGGTATAAAAGGATTCATTTGGCTTAGATGTTCAATTACTCAATTACTAGGAAAACATTTTGCCAAATAAAGGAAAGTAGACAAATGTAGTTTAGTGAGAAGTATTTCCTTTTTTTAAAAAAAATGGTCTAATTTTGATTTACTAGAATTACTTGGAGCGTAGATGAATAAAGACAATTTATTTGCATAAAGACATTTTGAGAGCATTAGAAACTTCCAAGGGGAACTGTATGAAGCTTTGGCACAAGGAAGGAGAGCACCTGACTTCAGTTAAACATTCTGTGTTCTTAGCCAGTATTTACATCCAAGGCTCAGGGCTAGGCACAGGGATACAGTGACTATAACAGAGATCCCACCTCTCAGAAGCAGTGGGATTTTATCTGTGGAATTACTCTATGGTAATTAAAATAAATAAAAACATACTCCATTTCTGTTTTTTTGTTTTGCTTTGTTTTTTTAATGCTCTGCAAACAGAAATTTGATGGGCCGTGGCCTTTTAAGGGAGATAGAAAAAGACTTCACTCTTATTTTTGAAAACTGTATCTTTAATTATGTGTACGTGTCTCTGTGAGGGTGTGTGCACACGAGCTCATAAGCTGACAGGGCTGGAAGAGGGTGTCGGTTCCTCTGGAGTTGGAGCTACAGGCACTTGTGAATCTTCTGATGTGGGTATTGAGGACCAAACTTGGGTCTTCTTTAAGAATAGTATGAGTTCTTTACTGTGAGCCATCTCTTTAGCCAGCCCTTTATCATTCATTTATAGTGAGATTTTTTTTTAACAAAATTGTATTTTATGACAGGAATATTTGCTTAAGAAGTAGACATAGGATTCCTAAAAGAAGTTCAAATAAATTCTGGAAGCAAAGCATTCGAGGTGTGCACAAGTGGTCCCAAAGGTGGGAAAGCAAAGAAGCCAGAGTCAGAAAGTGAGAATAAGCAATGAGAGCTAGCTGAGGTCTGCAAGGCTCAGCCCTTCCCCACCATTACAGCCTGGCAAATGTAGGAGTGCCTTAACTCATGGGTACCATCGATGGAGCTCAAGTCCTAGAGGCATCTCTTTCAGAGACAGAAGGCCAGAGAAGGAAATAGAATAAAGAATGAGGACACATAAGTCACATTGGCTTTCAAGATATTTATTGGTTTCCTATAAATTGAAATGAAATGTGAAATGCAATGACGTGGAAGAAAGGTCCTGTGTTAAATGATTACTAAGGTAGGGGATTGCTGGTAGAAATGAGAGGAAAATCAAAATCTTTGTGTAGATGAATATGAAATTCAATATCACCATAAAATGACCAAAATTGAAAGAAATTCTGATGAGAGAAATAAATTAGTCTATTCTAATTACCTAAATTGTGAATGATTAACTTGAACTTAGTGGCACCATGGTGAGACTGCAAGCTAATTTAGTAAAAACCATTATCTTACATAGTGCATAATTATGTTGAAAATGTTCACGATACAGAGATTCATTTCTTGAAGGCTATGATAGTTGGAAACTCAGACTGAACAGAGAATTAAATTTTTGTAAAGAATGTTTGGAATGTTCTTCTCTCAGGCTCAGTGATATAAGATATGTCTGGGTTATTTTTAGCGCTTTGCACATGCTCAAATATTTCACGTCCACATAAAGGTTGCTTTCCACATACTATTCCATTTTAGCTCCTTCTCTAAAGAGATTTCTCATGGGGAATAGCTCCATTTAGAAACCAATAAGTACTGACAAAAATCTCATGACTTAGAGAAGGTTAAAGGTAACACACTGAAGAGGCTATTAGAAAGAAACCAGGCTGGAACAGCATTTTCCAAAATTTGTAAGTTTCCTATTTTTTTTTTAGGAGATAGTATATATTACCACATCAAAGGGTTAATCCAATGTTAACTATTGCTTTGACTTTGTGCCGTTCTGGATAGCAGCCCAAGGTATGTCACCTCAGCAGTGACCAGAGAGTCTCTGAGAATTTTCCTCCAAGTAACTACATTTTAGTCTTGGGCATTAGTGCCCTATTCATTCTTCTGCTGATATCACCTAGCCTAATGCCTGAATCGTAATTTTTATTGAGGACACACTTACAGAACAACCTAGGTTTAAATCTTGCTTTTACCATTTATGAACTGGGAAATCATGATTCCTTTATTTATTTATGAACCTTAGTTTCTTGATTTGTAAAGTAGATAACAAAAATAGTTATCCTTTGTTTTTAGGAAGACTAAATTAGGCCCAAAGTGTGGTGTATGGAATACAATGGATCTCAGTTAAAAAAAAAGGGGGGGGGGGAATCTATGGAGGACTTCAGATATGGCTCAGTGGTAAGAGGAACTGATTGTTCTTTGATAGGACCCTACTTTGATTCCCAGCACCCATGCGGCAGTTCACAACTGTCTGTGACTCTAGTTTCAGGGAACCTGTTGCCCTCTTCTGGATTCTTTAGGCACTACATGGACATTCTGCACAGACACACATTCAGGCAAAACAGCCATCCACATAAAAAAACAAAAGATATATCATTCTCAACATAAGGTGGGGGAGCTGAGTTACCTAGACAATGGCTCTCCCTGAATCTTAACCCTGGTGGAACTAGTCTGTCTGGGTAACCTACACCTAGCATCTCACTTCTTGAGTACTTGGACAAAGTTTTGCATGCACTGCAGATTGCTTTTCTGTCAACACACATGTATTTTCTTGTGAGTGCCTCTGTACCCATGTGTGTAGAGGTCAGAGGTTTACACTGGGTTTCTTCCTCAACTGTGCTCCACTTCTTTTTTTCTCCCACTTAATCTGGATCTTGATGACTTTGTAAGCTGGCTGGCCAACAAGTACCAGGACTCTGTTTGTCTCTGTGTTTTCAGTTCTGGGGATAGAAGTTATATGCCTTGCCCCTGGCTCTTAAATGGATGCATGAGATTGGACTCAGTTTCTCATACTTGAGCATTTTGCTGAGCCTCTCAACTGAACCTGTCTTTTCAATTATTAAAGACAGAGTTAAGAGCCTGTCTCCAAAAGATTATGGTTTTTAGCCTTTAGCCAACAAGTTCATAAGTGTATGAATGAATTAATTTGGACAAGAGTGACTTTCTGGATGAATTTTTAGACCTATGCTGAATCAACTCATCCCTTAGGAATAATTAACCATATAAAATTCTCTCAGGCTGTGTTGATACTGGTGAGTTCAACTAATCATAGAGAACTGCTTGACAAAAACAAACAAACAAACAAAAAAGGTGAAGCTCAGACTGACGATTCAGATCTTTGTTTTTTTTTTTGTTTTTTTGTTTGTTTTGTTTTTGTTTTTCGAGACAGGGTTTCTCTGTAGCTTTGGAGCCTGTCCTGGAACTAGCACTTGTAGACCAGGCTGGTCTTGAACTCACAAAGATCCTCGTGCCTCTGCCTCCCGAGTGCTGGGATTAAAGGCGTGCACCACCACTGCCCGGTGATTCAGGTCTTTGTTAAGACTGGTAGAATACCATAGGTATATAAAGCTAAGATACAAGTGAATGATCTGATGTCTCTAAATGTTGCCTTGAAAGCAAGCCCTGTGTACTCAAATCTCTTCAACCTGGCACTTGACCGTGCTCTGGAAACTCACTGTGAAGCATAACTGCCTCAGCACATGGGCCGTGTAACTCTAGAATGTACCGGTGAGTTCCGTGTGAATTCATATGTGATGGTCTCTCATCATAGAGGAAAATTGAACTTCTTTTCTGGAACAAATAAAGGTCACCTTCTGTGAGATTGTTTTGATTTCATAACATTTTAACTATGTCACTATTTGTTTTAAATTCATAAGACTTGAACAATTTAACAGTGCTTTGATTTATCTAGTAGAGTAAGAAGTCTCACACACCTGAAACTAAGAGATCAGTTTAGGCCTATTTATCTGGAGGTCTTCCCTCATCCCAATCTACTAGATGGAGTCAGTTGGTAAACCACAAACCCTTCTGGCTAACCTTCTTGGTGCTTTCCATTGTATTTTTAAGCAATTTACTTTCATTCCCTCCTATTGACTAAGGTCTTCTTAAAGCCAGACAATATTCATGTTTTCTGTCCCTAGTAGTTCAAAATATGTCTGGCCCCTCATAAGCGTAAGTTAGTTGGTGGGTAGATAAAATCAGACTGTGATTGTTCAGCCAGCCGAGACTTTTAAAGGACCTCACAAAAGATTCTTTCATTTTCTCAAAATATATTTCAACATACAGAAGATTGGAGGTCTCACATCTTTAACAAAATAAAGTTAAAAATTTAGACCTGTATAAATTATTAAAGCACATAATCAGGTTTTATGGCAAAGCACAACCATGGCTATGAATTATAAATCCAAGAGACTGTGTGTTAATTCCCATATTACTCCTTGGATTGACCTCATTCATTGAAGGTATTCAGCTCCATCTTATTCAACCAAAAACCAAATATGTTTGTGGTACTCTTTCCTCTTTATGAATAGAGGGTTCCATATTTTCCTGAGCACACAATTCCTTAGCGACCAGATATTGTTAAAGATTTGAACGGACTCATACCGGGGCTTCAACTGCTGAGCTTGAACAGCTTGAACGCGCCTTTCAAACGCTGCTGAAGGCATTTGCGTTGCTTCTCATACAAAAAGTGAGCGTCTCACTTTTTTTTTTTTTTGTTCAAGCAAACAGGAGTTTTAAAAGAATGCTGCCTGGAGGCATGAAATGTGACATGAAATATGGTCTTTCATATCCACAATGTTCTGTTCATTGTGTCTGCACCAGGAAATGAGAACGCATTTCTTTATGGGCAAGAATAAAAAGATAGTCATTATCTGAAAAACTCTATGACAGTGACTCGGCAACAATCACAAGAAACCTTTCTAAACAAGGCGTGAAAACACAAACGAAATGGCTTTGCAATTAGTCATGTCTAGCTGACAGATTTCTTCTATCTAAGGGAATTTGTGCAGAACATTTTATTTCGAGTCTTGGAGATTCTGATAAAAAAAAACAAAAAAAAGAAAAGTGTAGTTTTTGTTGCATAAGGCAGGTGGCGTAAGCATGCAACGCTTTCAAAAAAATTTATCTAAAGTGATTATTTTCTCTCGGATTCTTTGAAAAAGCTTGCCTGTGCTGGGGTTTGAGGCTGAGCCGGTGACGTCAGCGTGGAATGCGGAGTCAGGCGCCCAGGCTCTCTATAAGCAGAGGAGCTGTCCGGTGCTGAAACTGCCCGAGACCTCACCCAGCGGTAGAGGAGCCTCTCTTGGAGCCACCTACACCTTCCAAGACCAAGGTAAGACTGCTTTCTCTTCAATTTACTGGAAAGTTCTCAATTGCGTGTCCTCTTTTGGTTTCCCAGATGGGAAGCAAAAGACCGTTTGGCAAGCTTATATTGATGGGATGTCTGAAGGGCAACCTGCTGCTTTTCAGGCAAGGATACTCTGTACGCATGCATAAATGAGAGAGTGTGGTTTACAGGATTGCTGAAGTATATTGATTAGTTATGATGTTATTGAGAAAAACTGTAGGCAAGGAGAGTGGGAAAGTTAAGGATTTTAGTGTCAACACGCCGATTAATATAAAGTTAACCAAGCCTGATATTCGGATTCTTTTCCTAATGTGTTGTTTTTCTCCCAGGAGTCAGATACAGAACCGGGAATATAATTTATATGCTTAATATTCTTCACAGTTAGTTTATAAGGATCCAAATGCCATTAGCCACATGAGTCACAGAGGCAAATAATTTGGATTTGTATTTTTTCTTTGATATTCACCTTATGGGAACCCTTAATTAACCATTATTTTATGAACTGGGACATTCTAGAAGGCCTTAGGTTATTACGCACTAATTTTAGTCCTGAGAAAGTAGCTTAGAATGATTTTGAACATTGATTTCCTCCCTTCCCAAAGGTGAACTGTTATCTTGGGGAAAGGTTGTACGTGTCTATGAATGAGAAACTATAACTTTGAGTCCAGAAAAGAAAACACAGAAATGTGTATAGATTTTGATTGCAATTACTGTGCTTTGGCTGGAAAAGCTGATATGTTACTTTGCGGAAGTGGCTGTTTGGGACACATTTGTTTTTGTTTATCCTAGCTAGTTGAGTCGTTTGGATTAGCTATATTCAAGTGTACTGGTGTTTCAGTGTCAATGTTCCCAGCTTGTTTCACTGGAAAGACATTTTTACTGAAAAAGGATTCAATCACAACTGTCCAGGGAGACAAAACATTCCTATCATTTGGATTTCAGAAAATTAAAACTTAAATCAAATGCTGTATAAGACATTAAATCTATTAGAGCCATTTCTTTTTCAGTGCTTTAAGACATGCTACTGGGGACATGAAATCATTTGAGCTTTACAGGCAATAATTGTGTCAACCAAACTAAACCTGAGTTCAGTAAAGATGAAATGGCCATGCTTGTCGGCTGTGCTTCAAACTGCAATGAACATTATGCTCTAATTCTCTAGAAAAACCTCCTCCAAAGTAATGGTTTTACAGATAATCATGTAATCTATATGTTAAGATGTGTTAAGGATATGTCAAGATAATGACTTCAAAGCAAATACACTCAATATGGTTTTAAGATTATATTTTAAGATGACAGCAGTGAAAATTGTCAAAGCGAAATCAATTCTGAAATAATATAAAGAATATGGATATAGTACCTTCATTTAAAGTATATTATTTTACTCAGAATTTTATGAATAAAATTACTTGAAGTAAGCATTTATTTATCTTGACAACATTCTCTGTATGCTTAACTAACCTACTTAGTGGTAATTTTAATTAGTTTATGTATCTATGCTAAGGACGTTTCTATACTTGCAACCTTTTGACAGCTCTAAAAGATTTATAACATTCATTATCAGTAAGATCTATCTGCTAAGCAATATTTTGATGTCTAATCTAACAGAAAATTGTGTCCATAAAACTTTGATTATATATCACAAAAACATGACACATTGAAGTCATGAATAAACTTGCAAACCTATTTACATGCATTTGTTTACAAGAGATTTGTAGGGATTGAAATAGCTTCTCCAGTATCAGCACTGCCAAACAGGGAACGTACAAGGGATTCCTCTTACTAATCCATCTGTAAGATGTTTAAAGTATTGGTGGAAAAAATGAATGAAGATTTTTTTTTAAGTAGGAAGAATTCAACACATTGTCTGTGTTTATCTAAATTGGGAATTACATAGTGGTTATTTTAAGATTTTTCTAACAGCGTGAGTCACTTAAGATTTCACAGGTCCCTACAAAAATAGGCACAGACATAAGACAAACTGAATCTGAACACTCACAAAGCTTAGAAATAGACTAGTTAAGTAAACTTATGTTCTCTCTGTAGCATCTGCTTATTTACTACACTAGTGGGAAGATGAAAGATATAACCATAATTGCATTTTGCAAGCCAGACATAATACAATTATTAGAAGATTGGAGCATAGAAAAATTTCAAACAGTGTAGGTTATTAGTTTAGTAGGCTTCCACAAAAAGCTTCATTGTCTTAGCATACTAGCTGCGACCAGAAGGAACCCAGGTTCTAGGGGTTTTTAACTAACTGCTGGAGCTATTGTTTGGTGAGTTGACCAGGACTCATGTATAAGGTGCTCAGTGCTATTGACACTAATATATTGTATTACATCATCATATATAGCCACAGTATTTCTAAAACACAATTGGATGACTAATTCAGAGAATAAATCAAACGGTTTTTTTTTGACACAACTTTGTGGGCATAATTTTATATGTATATGTGAATGTATCACAAGAAATTATTTTGTGGTTGCTGTTTGAAGTAATTAAATTTTTTAAGTCTTGTTTTATTGAAAAGAAACATTATTTTAAAAAGTCAAGCTACTAGTTTGTAAATAAAACACAGAAAATTTGAGAACCCCCATGTCAGTATTTTTGCCTTTTAAACCAAGAGAATATCAGGCAATCCTGATGTAAATGACGAGCCATTTTCCTACAGATTCTGGTGGTTAGTTTGTGAGGATCATATAGGAAGTATTCATAAATTTTAAATAGTTCTCCTAGGCATACTATGAAATTATTTTTTTTTATTCACCCCTGTGCCTGGTGCTTTTCTTTCTTTCCCATCATGTCTTTTATCTTGCATCATTTATACTAACTCATAATTTTTATGCTTTAAGGAAATCTTCACGACATGGCAGAAGCTAAGACCCACCAATTTGGAGCGGTTCTGCTTCTTGTCCACTTAATTCTCCTCGTCTCTGGAGCCGAAGCAGCTTCCTTCCAGCGAAACCAGTTGCTTCCGAAAGATCCAGATCTCAGATCGGAGAATGTCCAAAAGTTTCCTAGTCCTGAAATGATCAGGGCTTTGGAGTACATTGAAAAGCTCAGGCAACAAGCTCACAGAGAAGAAAGCAGCCCAGACTACAACCCCTACCAAGGCGTCTCTGTTCCCCTTCAGCTCAAAGAAAACAGTGAGGAAAGTCACTTGGCCGAGAGCTCAAGGGATGCACTGAGTGAAGATGAGTGGATGAGGATAATACTGGAGGCCTTGAGGCAGGCTGAGAATGAACCTCAGTCTGCCCACAAAGAAAATAAGCCCTTTGCCTTGAGTCCGGAGAAGAGCTTCCCGGTGGACACGGTTGATGACTATGAGACTCAACAGTGGCCAGAGAGGAAACTCAAGCACATGCGGTTCCCTCTTATGTATGAAGAGAATTCCAGAGAAAACCCCTTCAAGCGCACAAATGAAATAGTGGAAGAGCAATACACACCCCAAAGTCTCGCTACCCTGGAGTCTGTGTTCCAAGAGCTGGGGAAACTGACGGGGCAGAACAACCAGAAGCGTGAGAGGGTCGACGAGGAACAAAAGCTCTACACAGATGATGAAGACGACGTGTACAAGACCAACAACATTGCCTACGAAGATGTGGTGGGGGGAGAAGACTGGAGCCCCATAGAGGAGAAAATAGAGACTCAAACCCAGGAAGAGGTGAGAGACAGCAAAGAGAACACAGAGAAAAATGAGCAAATCAATGAAGAAATGAAACGCTCAGGGCAGTTGGGGCTCCAGGATGAAGATAACCAGAAAGAGAGTAAAGACCAGCTCTCAGAGGATGCCTCCAAAGTCATCACCTACTTGAGAAGGTTAGTGAATGCTGTGGGCAGTGGGAGGTTCCAGAATGGGCAAAATGGGGACAGGGCAGCCAGGCTTCTTGAGAAACCACTTGATTCCCAGGCTATTTATCAGCTGATTGAAATCTCCAGGAATTTGCAGATACCCCCTGAAGATTTAATTGAGATGCTCAAAGTTGGAGAGAAGCCAAATGGGTTGGTGGAGCTGGAGCAGGATCTGGAGCTTCCTGTTGACTTGGATGACATCCCAGAGGCTGACATAGACCACCCCGACATGTTTCAGAGTAAGCTGCTCTCCAAGGGTGGGTATCCCAAGGTACCTGGTCGTGGTATGACAGAGGCCTTGCCTGAGGGACTCAGTGTTGAGGACATTTTAAATCTTTTAGGGATGGAGAATGCAGCTAATCAGAAGCCCTCATACTTCCCCAACCAATATAGCCAAGACAAGGCTCTGCTGAGGCTCCCCTACGGTCCTGGGAAATCTAGAGCCAGCCAGACTCCCAAAGCAGCCTGGATGCCAGATGTTGAAAGCAAACAAGCACCCTATGAAAACCTGATAAATGACAAGGACCAAGAACTTGGAGAGTACTTGGCCAGGATGCTAGTTAAGTACCCTGAGCTCATTAATTCCAACCAGCTGAAAAGAGTGCCCAGTCCAGGCTCCTCGGAAGATGACCTCCAGGAAGAAGAGCAACTCGAACAGGCCATCAAGGAACACCTGGGCCAAGGAAGCTCCCAGGAAACCGAGAAACTGGTGACAGTGAGCAAAAGGCTCCCTGTAGGATCCCCGAAGAACGATGACACCCTAAACAGACAGTACTTGGATGAAGACATGCTCATGAAAGTGCTGGAGTACCTCACCCAAGAAAAGGCCGAGCAAGGGAGGGAGCATCTTGCCAAGCGGGCCATGGAAAACATGTAAACAGCTTCAACTATTGCCCGATTTTCCTTCTTTCCCCCGAGTGAGCCCCCTACATTTCTCTTCAGTGTGTTGACTTCTATCTTGTTAACACTGTAATATCTTAAGTGATGTACAGGCAGATGACTCCAGGTCATTTTGGGGGATCTGCTTCGCTTACTCTAAGCTGTTTTCTTGTGTATGGATAAGTGTAAATGTTATGATTCTCAGATTAAAAATCTATGTCCTTTATTCAAGAAAGTTATCTATGATGGCATTGAATAGTGTATCTAATGGTCATGATGATACTCGTGTATGATAAAGAGTGTCCTATCATTATCTTGGAAGATTTTAACATTATTGAATTATTTTGTTACTGTCTGTAGTGTTTTGTGGAGTTCTGGAGAAAAACCAATAAAGCATTATAAATATATAGTTTTACTTATAAGGCCTTTTCTATTGTGTGTTTTATTGTTGGTTAATAAATGTTATTTCTGGATACCTTTGGACTCTTCATTCTGGAGAAACCAGAGACAAGTGCTATGGACCAAGCAGCATGAAGCCAAAGGAGAAAACTATTGCTGTTAAAAGGTATTCCAGGTAAGAAATTATGAACATCATATGTGATCATACTTCCTTTCTGCAGAATGCTGTGAATATTCCCCAACAGCCTTATGCTTCTTCATGTTTTGTCCATGTCCCTCATTAACAAAATAAGCCCTTGTGTATAGTCCTTACACTTTATCCTAATTTACATAAATAGAGAACATAAACTTTACACACCCATGAACAGCATCAAAATGAAAGAAAAGAGGTAAGAGAAAAAAAAGAGAGGAAGGGAGCAAGGGAGGAGGACAGGAGATGGAGGATGACAGGAGACAGGACAGGAGAAAAGAAAAGAACAAAGACAGGGGAGGAGGGGCATGGAGAAAGTGAGAGAGAAGAGGAGGAAGATAGAGTAGGAGGGGACAGAAGAAAGGGAGAGATGGTGGGAATGAGGAAAGAAGATTAGTTGCTATGTGCATGACAGTGAGAAACGACTACAAGTTTGGAGGCACCCTGCACATCCTCGGGTCACATTGATTCCCCAAAGATAAAGCTAATTGCAGAAGAAGTAAATCATCACAGAGATGGCCAGACCATGTGCTCTGTGTCTCCTGCTTTGGTGGATCAGGTCATGGCACACAACTGTTACAATGAAAAGCACCACAGTATGTGACATCAGCATGCTGATGTGTCCATGAAGGATCAGCAATAACAGCAAAAACAACAGCTGCAAGAAGATGCGTGGGCAACAACACACTAATAGTTATAAACAATTAGGGAATAATGGTTGTCTGTCCAGTTTGTGTTGTGTGTCAGACACTGTGGGAATACTTCACAAACTTGAACTCACTTCATCCATGCCACCTCACTGTCAAAGATGGATTTCAGTCTCCTTTTAATTGTATCTGGGAAAACAAAACCAGAGAAATTTAGCAATGTTCCAAAAATCAACCAGCATTATGAGTTGTGAAAATCTGTAATTTTTTGCCATTTTCTTATCCAGTCTGTCTAGAAATACCTACCAGCTGAATGGTGGAGCAAGGAACGGTGGTAGGCTCATGAAATTTTAATTTCATGGGTCACTGCCAACAGATGTGCATGTGTGTATATGTGTGTGTGTGTGTGTGTGTGTGTGTGTGTGTGTGTGGTGTGTGGTGCAAATGCATGGATGTGTGATGTGTGTATACATGTATATGTGTGTCTGTGTCTCAAGAGTTCCCTGAACTGTCAAAAGGTAGTGGAGGAGCCTGGAGAAAACACCAAATACAGTTTTTCTGCTATTTTTCCAGATTCTTGGTCCAATTGTCTCTCAGTTTCATGAACTGCTGGAATCTGTAGGTAGAAGGAAACTTAGAGGTGATTTTCAGCACAGAGCATCTAACCCATGGTCTTTATTCTGAAATACGTTCAAGATAAGAACTTTCTTGTTAGGAGGCCGCCTCATGATGGTGGAATGGGACTTTAACCCATCATTAACCATAATCCTCATGCACACACCCTTCTGTGATTCTGGGGATTTATGATGTTTGGAGTCAGATGCAAGGGACTATCCAGGAACAAACTGAGGCTACTTCAAGTGATCCAGGACGTTTAGGTGGCCTAAAACTAGCAGATGATTGTCAATGCCACAGACACTGGCCACTCAGGATACACTCTCCAATTATATTTATATTGTTCATTAGCTTACTTATTGGACCCTGAGTTAATCACATGACTCTTTTCATACAAGTCCTGAGCAGAAACATGAAGGTAACACCCTCACCTGACCTAGTAGATTTTTGCTTTTACCATAATGTTTAAACAATCTAGCAAGATGCTGGACAGTGAGAACAGGCTGACAGGCATAGCTAGTCAGGACCCAGGATGGAGTGGCACACAGGTGGGTGGGGTGTGATGACATCCTTCTGCTACACCATGGTGTATTTTTCTTAAAGCCTCAGTTAGTCTTGATGTTTTATGAATCTCTGACGGGGATATTGCAGGAATTAGGATTGACATCTGGGGTGATACTTTAATTTGGAATATATATTCTCCTCCTCATTTCCCCCAGACATCAGTCAGCAAACATCTTTGCCTTTTTTGCAGCACTACCATACCCTCAGCTATTGACTCATCAGATTTACTTATTTCTGATTCATTTTTTTCGTAAGTACTTCAGTGTGTTGCTTTTTAGCATAGGAAATGAGGCTCCAAGAACCATTCAATGATGCAGATGATAAATTAATTGGAATTAAGGCAATACCGTCTCTCTCTCAGCCAGAAGCCCCCTTCCTCAGAAATCAAGCTTTTTAAGTATATGCCCTCCAAAGGTTAACACTGGGAGGACAAATTGCCCCACCCTTTGGAGGAGTCTATGTCTCTACCAGTGAAAATCAGATGGGGGTCTAGCATCTATCTGCTTTCAGTCTCTCGACAATTCAGATTTTCCCTCCTTTCAATAACCATGGCTTATCCACTTAGCTGCCACGGTGGTTTGAGAGAGCAATGTTATCCATGGACTCAGGTATTCCAACACTTGGTTCTCAGTGGGTGATGCTCTTTGGGGAGGCTTAGTCACATGGTATATAACCTTGCTGCCTGAAGTGTATCTCTGGAAGTAGGGCTTTGAGATTACATAGCCTTGCCTTATTTTTAGTCCACTCTCTTGGTGTTGTAGTAAAGGCTGCTAGTTTGTTTCCCAGCCTCCTGGCAGCTCAGACCCAAAATAATCACACAGAATCTATATTATTTCAAATACTACTTGGCCCATTAGCTCTAGCTTCTTATTGGCTAACACTTACATCTTAATTTAACCCATTTCTAGTAATCTGTGTATTGCCGCATGGCTGTGGCTTATCAGGTAAAGATCTGGCATCTATCTCCAGTGGGGCTATGTGGCTTCTCTCTGACTCTACCCTTCTTTTTCCCAGCATTCCGTTTGGTTTTCCCTGCCTAGCTAAGTTCTGCCATATCAATAGGCCAAGGCAGTTTTCTTTATTAATTAACCAATCCTATTCACAGCATGCAGAGGGTAATCCCACATCACCTCCCCTTTTCTTAAATAAAAAGGAAGGTTTTTACTTTAACATAGTAAAATTACATATAACAAAACAGGTATCAAGCAAGAATTACAGTTACAATATTTATATCTACTTTATCTTTTATCCTAAATAAGGAAAACTATAATAAAAACTATCTGTTCTTCAACTCCATCAAAGACTCCAGAAGGATATAATATTACCTAAATAAATAATAAGTTCATTGTAAGCAACTTACAAAACTCTAGAATTGACAGAAACATCTCGCTAACTGGACAGTCACCCAAAGTTCTTCTTTAACATTGGGTACCCTTCTTCAGCCTACAGGCCCCTAGCATCTGGCGGACTTTCCCATGAAGCAGGAAATTTCAAAGACAGATCCACCTATATTGGCAGTTGTCAGTAAGTTTCTTCTGTATCATGCAGAATGTCTGGCAGACTCTTTCATGAGGCAGGAACCCAAAAGGACAGCCTCACCTTTATACAAGTTTAACAGTCATTTCTCTGTGGGTCTTTCATGTCCAGTTTATACAGCATATCACTCTTACTTCAGTGCTTACCTGACATTATGGGCTCCTATTCCTCTGGAACCACAAGTCAAAATAAGTTCTCTCTTCCTTAAGTTGCTCTCGGCCATGATGTTTTATCATTGCAACAACAAAGTAACCAAAACAAGCTGCGTTGAAAACAACTAGCACTGATTTTGCTGTTGTGCACTTCCAACAAGGCTTCAAGTCATCTTCATCTCTCACATCCCAACCTCCCTAAACTTGACCTTCACTTTTCTGAATCTCAACTCCTCATCTTCTCTTACCTTTAACTCTGTGCTCTTTGATACTCAAGCTAGTCATAAATAGAACACCCCATACCAACGTTTGGGAATGTCCCTGCTACTTCTTCTTGTAAGAGGACCTAATTAACCCTTAAAGCATCATTTCAGCTCTGGCTCTTGTTTCCTTTTCACTGCCTGTCATGCACCCCCCCCATCCAGTAAATCTCCCATAAGCACACATTATATCTTACTGCTGTGGTCACTTGTTGCCTCAAGTTACTTCCCCTCACCTATGGAAGAGAGTAATTAGGATGGTTAGTTTTAATAATTAACTCAACACAAACTAGAACCACCTGGGAAAAAAGAGGCTTTCTAGATCATACTGGCCTGTGAGGGATTTTTTTTTCTTAATTGGGTAAATGGGAAACACATAGCCCATTGTGGGTAGCACCAAAGCTTGGGTCCAGAGCTATGAAAAAACACAGAAAGATAAGCAAGTAAGAACGTGTCTTCATTTTCCCTCCATGCTTTGTTGTAGCTGTGAGTGGCTACTTCAAGTTCCTGTCCTAACTTTCTTTTTTTTTTTTGTCCTAACTTTCTTACAATGGAAAGTGTACCTAGTCCTTTCTCTCTCAAGTTCATTTTTGTCAAGTGTATTTTTTTTATTATAACAATAGAAGTGAAACTAGGGAAGTGGTTTTGCTCAGATTGTAACTTTGCTTCTGTCTGAACACCTTTTGATTGCATCATCCATGAAGATGACAGGTTCACCTGTCCAGTCACTGTAGTTCCAGCTGTCCAGGCTCCATCCCTCACTTGCCTTGGTAGGCCCATGATATTTTCCTTATCAGTCACTGAAACCCATCCTAAATTCAAAATTCTGGCACATCATTCAAACATGTGAGCTACAGATTTTCAGTTTTCACCCCAATTCCAAATCCTTGCAGCCACCACCTCCCAGTATAATCTACTTGTCATCTTCCTAGGCTCTCTTGTCCGCATTATTCTTTTCCACCCACCTTGTCAAGCGTATATCAGGTGGTTAGTCATTTAATCATTCCCTTGAAAACATTTTTAACTGGCTTCTGTGTATGTTTCATTGTAATTTCTTTGATAAACAACAACTTTAGTTAAATCCAACTATATGCCCACTCATCTCTCTTCTCCTGCAGCTGAACATAGCAAGAGCAAGACACATACCACACTGACATATTTAATTTTACATCCTTTCTCATAGCCCCCAAGTGACCCACAATGCAGTCCTGTAAAGCTCATATATCTCTAATCCCACTCCTTAGACTCTAATCGACTCTTCTTTCTCTCCAAGAACAGTCAACATTGACTCTAGTCTTTGTTGCCAGGTGGTATTCTGACTTCCCGATCAGCGAGAAAAGATGAACCAGCAGAAAAAAGAAGGTCCACGCTTCCCATTTTTGTCTCTGTTTTCTCATTTTTACTTTTGTTATTTTAAATGTCAGGTCTATCCTCTTGCCTTTAGCAGTCTTCCAACTTGTACTATTCTGTTCTCTTCTTTACTCGGGAAATTGATCTAACAGTTCTCTCTGTCTTTGCTGCATCTGTTTGATCACGGTTGTCAGCACGCAAATAGGCTGCTCTTTATAAAGCCTTTCAAAGAGTTAGATGCACATATCTGCTTTTGCTCATTCCCAAATCCCCTTTAGTTACATTGGCTACCGTCTCTCCACAATAATCGCTTACTAAAATAGGCAGAGGCCTCCAAATTACAACCTTTGTATCAATTCCTTGTCCTTGAACTATTTGAATTAATGGCTGAGATGGTTGATTCTGATTATTACCTTGATTTGGATTGGTAAGTACCAAGGACATTTATGAGACATGCCTTTGAGTATATCTATGAAGTCATTTCCTAGAGGTTAAAGTAAGGATGTTAAGATTTATTCTGGATGTGGGCAACAACATCCTATGGGCTAGTGTTCCAGACTGAATATAAGATAAAAATGGAGAAAGCCATTTGAATTCTTATATTCTTTATTTGTTGCTTCATGGTTGATTCCAGAGGTTAAGTCAGTCCTACCACCATGTCTTCTCTTCACAATGTACTACAGCCCCTGAAACAAGAACCAAATAATCCTTATTCCTTAAATTATTTATTGTCAAATACTTGCTCAAAGCAGAAAATTGATGCTAAGTTGTGGAACTGGTGTTGCAATAACCCTGACCACATGGTACATAGATTTTTTTGAACTGGTTTTCTGGAAGAATATGGAAGACTTTGACAGCATGAGTTGAAAAACTTACAGAATTTTGTAAAGCAGAGCATGCACTAATGACTGCAATAAACCTGATTGTGAGAGTCTGTGTCTTTGGAACTGGCTTGTGAGAGGATTGTGGAAAAAAATTTAAGAAATGAGCAGGAAAAGCCCTACAGCTATTTAAGAAGAGCTCACTGGGTCACTCTGATCGGTGTCCAGAGGATACAGGACATCTATTTAACTGTGAATAGTAAAGGCTGTGCTAATGAAATTTTAAATAATAAGAATTTTATCAGCAATTCACAGTATTTCTAAAAACAACAACTACAAAAAAACCACAAAAACCAAAAGCAAAGAAAAAAAACTATATTATTCCTGTGTCCTGAAAATTTGAGTTAACCTGAATTGATAAGTAATGGGATAAACTTGTTAGTGGTAGAAATTTAATGACAGGGAACACTCAGGCTGTGATGTGGTGTAGGAGGGTCCTTCTGTATTTCTGTTGTTTTCATTGGTTGAATAAAGAAACTGACTCGGCCTTTTGATAGGGCAGCCCTTAGGTGGGCGGAGTAGACAGAATGGAAGGCTGTGAGAGAGAAGGCACTGGAGCAGATGTCATGTTTCTCCAGCCCAAGATGGACTTTGGTTAGAATCTTCCCGCTAATACACGACCATGTGGTGATACACATATTACTAGATATGAGTTAAACTAATATGTATAAGAGGTTAAAACTAATGGGCCAGGCACTATTTAAATAAACACAGTTTGTGTGTAATTATTCCGGGTATAAGCTAGCCAGGGCCAAAAGCATGCCCACGGCTAAGAGCCGGGCACTGGGAAAATGGCCCTGCTTCTTGGTGGGGGACACAGCTGCCCCTCTAACTACAATGTGGTTATGGCTTATGGTGTGTAGTTGGGTTTAGAGTAAGAATGCAAAGCACAGAGCAGAGAATAAGTCTGAAGTTTGGCAAGGGACTGAGAGGCACTTAAATTTCCAGACAGGGCATACAAGGCAGCTGTAGACAAAGTGGTTGTCATTGTTAAAAGACTGGAAATTCTAAAAGGAAAAGTTTCCATTCTGCACTGGGGCAATATCAATGGTGCCTCGAGGGCACGACTCCACTCATTAAAAGCTCCAGTTCCTAAAAATACAAGTTCATTTGAAAGGATAGTGTCCGAAAGAGGGTGTGTGAGACAACAGAGAGTATGTGGCACCCTGTTGCAGTTGAGCCGCCTAGAAACACACTCAATTAGATTCGGCTCGCAGGTGCAGCTGTGATTGCAGATACCCACTCCAGGGTATCAATTCTGTATTAGTTGCTTCTTGTTGCTGTGCTAAAAACACCATAGCAGCTTAAAGGAAGACAGATTTCTTTGGGGTCATGGTTTGATGGTACAGATGGTCATCATGGAAGGGAAGGGATGGCGTAAGAGAGGCTGTGACACCAGTAGCATGGGACCGCTACTCACATCTGAGTGGATCATGAAGCAGATGTGGGACAGGAAGCTGGGCCAGACAATACTCACTCCATCAATCCACTTCCTCCAATGATGCTTCTCTTCCAGAGGTCCCACAACCTCCCAAACAGTACCATCTTTGGATCCAGTAAACAGATGCGCCTGTGTGGAACGTGCCACACTATAGCACTAATCCATGAATAAATAATCTGATTGTATCAAAACAGATTCTGTAAAACCTGTTTTTAAAGGTTTGTAGAATGAAATAAGAAGACACAACTTTTGATCTAGATTTAAATATTATTCTGTGTCAGCTATTCTATATCTATTCCAAGAAGGCACAGGAACTTTGTGGGATCTTATGTATGACTGTAGTTTAACCGGAAGGGGCTAGGCAAGACTCTGGCTCATGAAAACCAAGTATACTTACATTTACAGTGTAACATCACAGTATCCAAAGAGACCTTGTTATGATTGAGCAATTTGTTCATATGTAAGAGCTTTCTAGCATAGCAATATTATATATAATTATTTTTCATCAATATAAGTGAAAATTATAGTTATTTTACCAATAGAAAAAAAGTTAGTTGTAATAATGGTATGGGCATCAATCACATGTTAATGGAAGTTATGTCAGACTGTGTGGCTACTAAAACAGAGGCTTCTAATTCTGTAGCTGTTATTTCCATTGGAAGGCAAGGATGCCCTCGGTCCTTTGATCTCAGAACTTCTGATAGCTGAAAAGAAACAAGGATGGACCCCCTAACTGGCTTTACTTTCTTTGATCTGGAAACAAGATGGCAGCTTGTCTCCAAGTGTTCACTAGTGTTTACCCTTTAGATAGCTCATCATAGCAGCTATCAGTAATGTTTTTGTGGAAACCAAAGGCAGGCATGTACTGCATCTAATTTCCAAACATCTGTAGCCACTGTTTTCTACTCCCAGGGCATTTTTTTCACATAAAAATGTATTGCTGATGCCTTGAGGTTTGTTATTTTATCAGGCTCTCTCTTTCTCTCTTTCTTAGTTTTCTTTCATGCTATTTCATTAGATCGGTATCACTGATGGGAATTCTGGATGGTCCAGAGATGCAATGGGTGAAAAATGGGAGTGTTAGTGAATGACAGGCCAGGGCCTATGCAAAACATAATGATGGAGCAGCTGTTGTGTCTCCTCCTGTTGCTGTAGCACTCAGTTATATCCAGACATCTTGGTTCCTGTTAGTCTCAGTCCTTTATGCTGCAGCTACTTGGAGAAAGTCGTTCTTCATAAAGCAACACATTCTGATTCTAGCTGTCATGGGAGTCCAATTTAATTCAGTCTATCTCTTGAGAAGTGTTGTGAGGTTTGTCGGTGGTAGGAACCAATAATCCAGGTTTATAGTAGGTTTACAATCCCATTTTATTCTAAAATTAGCCCCTGTGGGCAAGGAAAACTAAAGAAATGAAGTTTCCATATGATATGGTTATCTTCTCTACTATTATTGCCCAAATCCCTTCATTTTCTTTAAGAAAACTATATGAGATGATAAAGGCTTATTTATCAGATTTATCTGGGCCTCTTTCCTGAAGATGAGAAGCTAATGGAAGAAAATCACTATAGATTCAAGGATAGTTAATAATAAGGTTTTTGTTCTTGTTTGTTTTTAAAGGTAAAATTTAAGAACTACTGAGATGACTCAGCATACAAGGGTGCCAGTTGACACAGCAGACAAGGGTGCTTGATGACTCAGCAGACAAGGGTGCTTGATGACACAGCAGACAAGGGTGCTTGATGACTCAGCAGACAAGGGTGCTTGATGACACAGCAGACAAGGATGCTTGATGGCTCAGCATACAAGGGTGCTTGATGACACATCATACAAGGGTGCTTGCTGCCAAGCTTGACAATCCCAGGACCCCCAGGAGGAAGTAGGAAATCAAATCCTGAAACTTTCCTCTGACCTTGTGCCATGAGATGCATACACTCTCTTACACACACACACACACACACACACACACACACACACAGACACACACACGTAAAACTAAGTAAAATGTAATTTTAATTAAACATTGCAAATCATTTTTTCCTTGATTTTCCCATCTGTGGAAATTACATTGAAAGGACTACAGCGCAAATAAAATCGATGCCTCTCCCCTTCCTCCTTAGTGATAATCCCATAATTTAATTCATTCTGAGCCAACAGGTTGCTATGGTAGCAAGAGAGTCAGGGTTACAGCTTTGCCTCGTTCTGCAGTGTGGAATCAGCTCCGTCAGGATGAACTTCAGAATACACAAGACCAGGGGAAGCAATTTCTGCCTTGACCTACAGACTTCCTGCATCTTTAAGAAAACAAAACTAAGCTAGTGGCAGTACCAGGGCAAGCCTCCTGTGTAGGTCAGTGGCTTTTCCAGGGTGCGGAGTGGAGTAAGCCATGATCTCTAGCTTTTTATTTAGCTTATGATTTGATCCTCAAAAGACTCATTATGTAGAGGCAAGTTACAATCAACGTCAGCAACAACAAAAATGAATTGTGACTTTATGGAAGAGAGGCTCACTTCCCCTCTGAGCTCAGTTAAAGGTTTAATTTCTAAAATCATGTGTGTGTTCATATACATGGAAAGCATGTTAGAAGTGGGACTCTTATAGTCAGAATTCAGTATGACATCTTCATTATGAAATCTACCTATTATGTGAAAACTTCCTTCTTAATACAAGATTATATATTATATATGTGATATTAGTTACATATAAATCACATATTAACTTTCCTGATATGTAATAACAATGGAAAATATATACATATATTATATGATATATTCTACACATGTTAAATGTACATGTATATATGCAAATATGTATGCCTATAAATATAATTTAATATACACACCCAACTACTAAAATCAACAATTGCTATTGTCCTCTCCACATCCTTTTTATGTAGATTTATTGTCTTCCCTTTGTTCAGAGGAAAACTTAACTTTTCTGTGGATGCGCTTGTAGCATTAAAGAAGAATGTCCATAACAGACAAGTAAGTGATGAATCAGATTTTGTAAATGCTGTTTATTCTTAATTGCCAAGAAGTGACAATGTTTTGGGTCTGAAGTACATTAGAGGTAGAGATATATAGGGTCTAACCCAGTGGTTCTCAACCTCCCTAACACTGTCATCTCTTAAGAAAGTTCCTCAAACTCTAGTGACCACCCCAATCACAAAATTATTTTCACTATTATTAAAAATTACTACTTCATAATTTTTAATTTGCTACTGTTATGAATAGTAATGTAATTATGCAGGATATCTGATATGTGACCCCCAAAGGGGAAGGGGTTGAGACCCACAGGGTGAGAACTCTAATCTTTCTGAGATCAAGCGCACCTCCATGCAGAGGATTTAGGGGAGACTAGATAACCCTCAGGGAGTGTTATGGGCCAGTGGCTCAGCATCTTGCATTTCTTCCCTCTGCATGGCATTGCCACTCTCATCTTTCTGCCAGGCTTCTTATGCAGTCACTAAGATCCAACCTGATCAACACCTTTTAGGTATTGCTGTTTCTCATGTACCATCTTATCTACTCTGCCTTCACCATCCTTCCAGATTTAATATTTTCTTTCTTAGTAGTTACCACTCCAACAGTACATATAAAACTCTATGGAAACAAAAGACAAAAAGGAGAGGGGGAGAAAGAAAAAAAGAAAGAAAGAGAAAAAGAAAAGAAAAAAAGGAAGCAGGATCGCGGATGGAGCAGTGTGAAAAACGGGAGGTCTATAGACCCATAAGTCACTGGGAACACTAACGGAACACTGCAGCACAAAGCTCACTGTGGTGGGCAGGGTGTCAGCCCCCCATTTCACCTTACTCAGACTTCATTCAGTCAGCTGCTGAAAGAAGAACATAGCCAGGTCAGGACTCCTGCTTCCCCACGTATGGTTTAGGACTGGCTACCCAGTCAGAGAGAGACTCCAGCTTGGAGTCCTTAAAGGAGCTATCAACTACAGGCTCTGGGCAAGTCCCTTGCAGATTCATTGGGAGTCGTTTCTTGAATTGGAGTATGAGCCATGAGAGACCAGGGTGAATCTAGGACATTGCAGCAGAGGACCCCAGGTCCCCTCTGGGCCTCTCATTACCTGGAACTCTTGTATTTTGCCATCTACGATAAAAAGCAGGCACCATTACCAAGGAAACAGGACATTAGAGTGCGTCACGTGGTTAATAAACTGAAGGCTTTTTCCTGAAGAGGGGTAGATGTTTTCCTATTTGACATTGGGTTAATTTGTTTCTCTGATAAGCTAGTGGTTCAGGGAGGAGAGTGGGCTAGCTACAAAGAAAATAAAGATAACACATTTTTCTTTATCTATAAGAGTAATTATGTTTAGACCCTGTAACGTATGTTGTTATTACTTTTTTAAGATTCATAATGTGGAACAGACGAATAGCTACAGAAAAGTTTTTTTTTTATTGCTTCTTTGCTTTCTGCAAAGGGTGTGCAAAAACATTTCCAAGAAATTGTGATTTTTCACACTTGTGTGCATTTTACAACATTAACCGCTTACATGCTGGACAGTGGGGAAAGAAAAGCCACTGTCTTTCATCTCTATTTCCTCTGGTAATGTTTCTTTCCTTGCGTCTATATCATCAGGGAAATATGTGTGAAGGAAAATTGGATTCTTGCAGTGAAATTGTGTTAGATGCCGAATCAAACCTGAGGATTCCAAAGAGGTGCGAGTTATTGATTGCAAGTTATAGTCAACAATTCTCATACATTCTCACTGTATCCCAGGACTGAGAAACAATCAGACAGTCCAGCCAATTTCTCTGCAATGGACGAAACCACTCAAAGCCCACTGTGCCATGCGACTAGGGCAGGCTACAAGAGAAGTAGCAGTAACATTCTGGAGCAAACACTGGAAGGGAGCTTAGCTCTGGTTTTCATCACTCACTCATCCGTCTGTCTTCATTTTGCTATTTAAGTCATCCATGATCCATTGCTCATTAAATTTAGGGGACTAATGGTTAATAGGAGGAAGAGAGACAAAAACACTGAGTTCTGTCTTCTGGTTGCTCATAGTCTGTCTACTTAGGGAAATGACTTGATCAATGTGTGCATTTGGAAAAAGCTAGAAAATAAAGTTATATATAAATCAAAAGGGTAGCATGAACCCTGAGATATTTAGGGGTAACTGATTGAGAGGTTTTGACTTTCCTGTTCACTCTGCATCTGAAGGCAGATACCTGAGGTGGACAGGCAAAATGCACCACATCAAGTAAGAAAAGAGCAAAACCATGCAAAACATAATAACTAGGTTGCAATCCATTATTCGAACTGTTCAGGCCGTGTGTGCTCCCTCCCCTCTCTCTCTTGAGTCAGGATGTTTCCCCATCCTGTTTAAGGATGTTGGAATGATGTAAACAGTCTTAGAAGCGGAATCTGAAGTACTATGTATGATGACGTATGAAAATAGATGCTGACTGTGATTTTGATGGGCACCTATGGAAAGCAGAGAGGGTTTGTGGGTAAGAGGTCTTGTCTGGCTTTCATGAACCTTACCTATGACCTTGCCCTGTGTGTCATATACTTTAGTGTTCATGTGAGTCACATGGGGATCTTGTAATTTTTTTTTTAATAAAAATTCCCTTTTCTTTTTGGTGCTGGGGATTGAATCCAGGGACTACTAAACTACATGGCAGGTCCAGGAATCTGTCAGAATATAGACAGGTTAGGTAGGTGCTGAGTCTGAGATTCTTGGTGTAGGTAATGAGGCTGGACTGTGGTTGAGGAGCAAAGTTCCTGGGCAGAACATTTCTGGGTGAAGGAAGCAGAGACAGGCCCTGCAACTCTATTTCTCCTCCAGACATTTTATTAGTTCATGTGAAATTGAGATATAAATGAAAAATGTGAGGCTTAACTGGTTCTTCTAATTAAAAAACTTCCTCTCCCTGGGAACACTTTTGGGTTCCCATTGGCCTCCAATTTCCACTAAGTTATCACCTTTATCTTCTTTCTCTAAAAGTAACAGGGATTGGAAGATCCAGGTCTTGTTCTTGTTATGATAACTACACATATTCAGTAATTTTCCTTGGTTTATTTGCATTTCTGTATTTCCAGAGTTCCCCCATGTCAACACCCATGTTTACGAGCTAAAAAGCTTTGTCCATGAAGCATTTAGTGTCATTTTAGACTGTGGCATCGATTCTTTACCGGGAGGATTGCATTGACTTTGTACTCATCTCTCTTGGTGGAGGGAAAAGGTTAGATCTCTGCTAGTCGACTAACACAAATAACAACCAGGCAGTGCAGAGGAGGGCCGTCCCTCCTAAGGTCCTGCTGCTTTTGCGATAGAGGCAGTCTTTCCTTCCAAAGGTCTAAACTTTTTTTCTAGCTGAGAATAAGATCAGAGGATAAGCCTTCACCATTTATTGAGAAGCAGCATGATTGAGCCTTCTTTCACAGTAATGGGGAGGCCCTGAGTGGGAAGGAGAGATGCTGAGCACAGTCATGCATCCACATCCTGGCCTTGCAATCACATCCATTACTTGTAAAAGGAACAAACAGGTGACTCAGGAGATTGTCCATAGGTCACTGGGCAGCAGGAAACACAGTTTCTGCTACAAAGCTAATGGAATTGATTTATCTAATCACACACACTGCAAGTTCAACATGCTCTCTGCCTCTAGTCTTCTGTCCAAGGTTTTGATGAGCAACTTCCTTATATTGCTAAGAACAAATTATTCTCCTAGAAATGAGAAAAGTGAGAGGAAACAGGGCCACCCAGTTTGAAGAGAAGCTAATATAAAAAGGAACTAGAACAAACATGTTACTCACTTTCTGTCTCGAGCATACACATCACCTCTATAACACTGGGGGTTGTGCCCAGGACCATGACAGTGCTGAATATGTATCTTTGGGCACCTTGAAGTCTCATTTTATCTGGAAGAAAGAATTAATTGACTTCTGTTGTGATCACAGAGTTTTTAGATCCTTGCGCAGTGGACAGTGGTTTGTTTGTTTGTTTGTTGTTTCTATTTTTAATACACAAAGATTTTAGCAGTGGTCTTGTTCTTTCTCCAGCTCCTCGGAGAGTTGTAGCACAGATGCTTTCCTTTCAGAGACAATGAACAGTATAAAACAAAGTCCACCCAAGCAGGAGAAGTTGACATGCCGACTCTTCCCAAGTCCCAGGAGTGGTAGAAAAATAGAAGCAGGCATTTTTGCTAGCTCCAGTTGGGATGATGATACGTTAGGTCAAGACTTCCCATCTGACTGTGAGACCCAGCAGCTCATCAAACTGCCAAGTGGTGGAGGCTGGGACTGTGTAGGAAGCTTCGGAAATGACTGGCTAGGTGACTGTGAAATGCGTGTGGCGATAAAGACGAAGGCTTGTTGTCGTAAAACTGTTTAGATACTGGCACTTCTTTCCTGCAGTGGTTTTATAATTTACTGAATGATGCAAATCAATAACTGGTTATTTGCTCTCTGAAAATTTTTAATATTCCACAATAAGCCTTTCAACCAGAGATGAGCTCAGAAAGAAAAACAGCACTTGGTTGATGATTTCTAAATTTAGGCTTAACCTCTTATTGGCCAAGTAAGCCAACAGCAAACTTAATTTGTTCAAAATGCTTCCCATATTATCATCAACCATGAGAACTCTAGTGGTCAAAATGACCATGACAAAGCTAGCATCTGCAAGCCTCCTAAGATGACACTAGCAACTCTAGCAAAAGCCAGTAGGAATATTGTGGAAACCACGCTCAAAGGTAAAGTCTTAATGTATGTAACTGCAGGAAGTTCGGTTGCATAGCTTAACTTTTCACTTACGTCAAGTTGCCACAGTTCTAAGGCGATTTGACTTGACTTCAATTTCAAGCAATAGCTGCTAATAGCATGTTGCTTTCATGAGCAAATGAACTTTGCCAATTAAGTGTGCTAGTTTATTAACACCATTCTAGATACTTTGATAGTCAGTTTAATTTTAATATTTTATTAATATTAATATTTTGACACTTCTGATGCCCTCCTCCAGAGTCCAGGGTATTTAAATTCATTTATACTACTTTCCTCACTGCTTTTCCAGTGGGTTTTCAGAGGGTAACAGAGTGGAACACACCTGCCTTGTCATAGAGGAGACCAAGATTTGAAAGCGGTTGTCCTATCTACACCATTATCTTTGCCAAATAGAACAGCTAGATTGAAGGGGGGGGGTAAAGAGGCAACTTATGTCATAAAAGGAGCTGTGGAGTCATATTAGAGACTCTCAGCTGTAGACCAGTGATTTTCAATCTTCCTAATGCTGTGATCCTTTAATACAGTTCCTCATGTTATGGTAGCCCATAGCCATAAAATTAGTTTATTGCTACTTTATAACTGTAATCTTACTACTTTTATGAATCATAATGTAAATATCTGATATGCTGGTTATCTGATATGTGACTCCCAAAGGGCTCACGACCTACAGGTTGAGAATCACTGCTATAAACAGCTAGGTAACATTGGGGAACCTTGGACATATTAACAACCTGCTACAAAAATTTTCTCTTAAAACTTGTGTCCAAATCATTAAACATTCTGGGTCCCAAGTAAGCCTTTAATACAAGCTTTCTCTACTCTCACAAAATTTGGTAGATTATAGAAATCTCAACATCTCTTAATTTAGCAGATTCCTAGTGTTTGCCTTGCCACCCATTTGAACTCACCCAAGAATGGTCTCCTTATGCCATACCTGCTCTAGTATGTCACCAGGCTGTGAGAGTTTGTCAGAGTTCTTTCCAATCTGGTAGCCTCGAGAGCATGACCTTGTATTGGAAGGTGCTTCATAGTCATGCAATTCTCTGTTTGCAAAGTTTTCTCCTGCCTCTCTGCAAAATATAGATTTGAGGCCATGGTAGATTTTCTTAACCGTGGCTCTCCGTGTAAGGTCAGATTTCTTACTCTATCTGAGACTTTATTCATACTGTTATTTGGTCTGTAAAAGAATCCCTCATTACCTACCACCCTCTTATCTCTGATAGCTTTTCTTTTTGGCAAGCAGTTCTACTTTGAGGTATATAGGTCATACCATTTCTCCCAGAGGCCTTCCCTGAAGAATACGAGACCTCTTCTCTATGT
Organism: Dicrostonyx torquatus; assembly: GCA_028555095.1. NCBI lineage: Eukaryota > Metazoa > Chordata > Mammalia > Rodentia > Cricetidae > Dicrostonyx > Dicrostonyx torquatus. The sequence goes on along the minus strand of JAQHUG010000275.1, from coordinate 2,020,308 downwards.
GTTGGTTCTCTTCCTCAAGTCATTCAATGGATGTTTTTCTTCACTAGCATGCCTGCTACACTGGAGGACAGGAACTATGTTTTAGACTCCGACTATGCAGCTTCAGAAATAGGGTTTAGAGGATGGGAGGAGCTCAGTTAGTAAAGTACCTGGCAAATAAGCATGAGGGCAAGAGTTTGGATCTCCTGGAGCCAAGGAAAATCCAAGCATGGTAGTGCACATCATAATCCTAGTGCTGGAGAAGCAGAGACAGGTGGATCAATGGAACTCAATGGTCGGCTGCTCTAGCCAATCAGTGAATGGTTGTTCAGTCTAGCCAATCAGCGAATGGCTGATCAGTCTGGCTGGTCAACGATTGGTTGGTCAGTCTAGCCAATCAGCAAATGGGTAACCAGTCTAGCCAATCAGTGAATGACCGCCGAGTCTAGTCAATCAGCCATCTCCAGGTTCAAAGAAAGGTACTACCTTTTCTCAAAAAAAAATAAGGTGGAGAATGATTGAGGAAGACATCTGACATTGACTTCTAGCATCTAGGTGCACCTGCACATACATACATGCTCATGCAAGAGGACACACACACACACACACACACACACACACACAGTGTCTAGATGTCATGTCCCTCTATAAGGAAATGAAATCAAAACAAATGCAATTACAGAAAGGGCAGACAAGCCAAATTAACTCTGCTCAGAAGTATACCTGTTCTCCTGCATAATTGATTAGAACTCCTATAAATTCATTTAAAATTTATCAGATGAAGTGGCGATGTAATTTTAAAGTAAGAGGTTCCTATTTGTGTAACCAGAATTTGCTGCTCATTGTTCAAGTTTTATTATACAATATTTAAAATTCAGATCAGTTCCTTGAGTTGTATACTGGAACCTTCTCCTTTAGAATAAAAATCAACTCCCTAAAGAGGTTTTTATGCTAATGGAAAAGAGTTGGTGGTGATTCTTTTACATCTAGTGTAAGAGAGCTATGGCAAACATAAATATTCAAATGTTTAATTTAAAATCATGTAATATTAAAGAAACCTGATAAAACCTATTACCTGGACTTAATATTATTTTATTATGTGAATCATAATTACTACATAAAGAAACGCTACAGGTTTACCTAAAAGCCCCCATTCTATTCTCATTCTATTCCTTCATGTAATCATTCACTTGATGGTTTAAAGAGAACTGAGTATCTGGTATTTTACAGATACTACGTAGGTAATGGAAGTGTCTACAAATATTTTCTTACCTCATGAAATATACAGCAATTTCTTATTATAAGCTCCATTTCCCAATTGTTTATTACACTAAAGTATGATTTTGTACGTCTATAGCTTATATATACATATATATATATGATACTGTTGCATATTATATGATTTGAAAGTTGTTCAAAGGCTACCACACTCATGAACTTATAGTAGGCATGGTTACCTATACAAGATCTGTGCAAAATCAAGCCAGTCAACATTTGTAATGTTTCCTGCCTCTCTCTGTATGGCCCTCCCTTTCCCCAGCTCAGTCAGTTTCCATTCCCTGTTTTTCCCATTTATTCCTTCATAGCATCTCTGTTCTTAATGAAAAATGAAATCATTGTTTTATTTGAAAACCATGTAGCCAGATAGGGTCTTAATATCTTTCACATGTAGATGGCTACATATCTTCTTCATCTTTTTTCTTTTCTTTCTTTTTTTTTTTCATGAAATTCAATGCTACCTCGATTTTCTAAGGCTCTCTTTCCCTGACAGTGATTCAAGGTCTTGGTAGTTCGATACATAAATTGTTGTGTTTGTATGTCTATTAGCTTGGTTTTGTTTTTGCTCCTGAAGACATACTAGATTAGAGTCATTAATATCTTGTGTGAAATTTTTGTCCTTTTGATTTCTTCTATTTAAATAGCTCATTTATGTACTTCTCTTATGTCCTCTTTCTATAAAATTTCACCTTCAAGTTCTGCCCCATATCCTGGTACTTTTACTACTGGCTTGAAATGTTTGTACAACATCCTGTCTCCATGGAGTGGGCCCGTTCCTTGATTTACTCACACATCATCTGATAGCCTTTGCATTGGATTTGGGACATGAACCTATGAGAACTGGAGACCAGGGTTCTTCTCCCTGCTTTTTGCTTAGTTGTCTCTTTTTTAATTCTGAAAAAGATTGATTTTTTTTCCACTAGAAAAATCTCATTACATGTCTAAAACAACCAATCAGAATGTATTTTTTAATGTCACTAATTTGTATCTTTAAAAATTGTTTCCATTCAAATGGCTAGTTTGATGCTTAGATACAACTATTTGAAAAGAGTAAAGAATAATCAATGCTCTTTTTGAGACTTATAGTTTTGCATAACAAACTACTGTACATTGAGTGGACTATGGCAGCATCCAGTGATTCCATCATCCCTTTCAGGATGGGGATTCTGGCATGGCCTAGCTGGCTTACTTGCCCAGGGTATCACAGGCAGTTCTGAAGGCATCAGCAATGCCATAATTTCATCTACAGCATAAGGTGCTCTTTTCAGATGTCTCAGGTCATTGGCAGAAAATCATTTCTGAGTTTAGAGCTAAAGTCCTGAGGGTAGGGAATTAGCTCTTTTAGTGGAGTGTTTGTTCTGCATGCTTGAGATCCCAGGTTTGGATCGCTACATTGCCCTGGAGTCCCTGCCTCATTACTGACTGCTGGCTTGGGGCTCCCTTCAGTTCCCACACAATGGTCTTGAGGTCTCAAGAATTGGTACAGATTAGCCTACAGGCCAGCAGCAGCACAGTCCTCCAAATTTTTTTTTTTTTTAAATTCTGCTCTGTTTTTGCTTTATTTTGTTTTTCAAAAATTAGTGCTTTTACAAAAAGTGAATTTTATAAGTGAATCCAGGGCAAAGTTTCTTTTGGTTCCCTCAAGCCAATTAGTAGTAACCTAACCACAGGAATTGCCATCTATAGGATTCTCTAGTCACTCATACTCAGAGGGAGAGATTGTACACTGGGGACTAGCAAAGGGCTGCTAATGTGTGGGGCATCCCAAATGGGCTTGTTTTCTAGCTACTTATCATTTTTGACTATCTGAGCAATGATTCCTCTCCCATTTGCTATCTTTGAGAAAGGCACAGCCAGTTGAGAATGGAGAAAGCAAACGCAGAAGCCAGTGTGTATGGAACAAAACATCATTTTCGCTATTGACCAAGCCAATGACAAGGTGACAGAACCAGGTGGGCGTGGACCTGCCTCTGCTCACAGTCGCGTTCCAGGCTGTTCAAGAGTAGGTTTAAATCTGTAAAGAAACGAATGCTTCACACTGGTTCAGAGAAGAGGAGGAAAAAGGTCAAATATCACAGGTGGCCCTTTGATAGGTTAACTCCATCTGTCATAACTCATTTTTGACAACTTGACCGCAATGCTGGACATGCCTGGAAAGAAGGAATCTCATTTGAGGAACTGCCTCTTCGGGTTGGGTTGTGGGCACTACTGTGGGGCATTTTCTTAATTGCTGATTGAGAGGGGAGGGGAGGGCCCAGTCCACTGTGGGTGGTACCCTTCTTGGGAAGGTGGGTCTGGGCTCTATGAGAAAGGTTGCTGAGCAAGCCAGAGAAGCAAGCCAGTGAGCATAAGCAGTGTTCCCCATGGTCTCTGTCTCAGTTCTGCCTCCAGTTTTCCCGCACTTCATCCCATGATGGGGGAGTATAAGTCAACAAACCCCTTTCCTCTCCAACTTGGTTCTGGTCCCTGTTTTGTCACAGTCACCGAAGGCAAACTAGATGAGAATTTGATACCAGAGAGTGGGATATTGTCATGACAGATTTGAACATATTGGTTTAGGGAGGATTGTGAAAGGAGCTTTGGAGCTTTGAGCTAGAAGATAATAATAATAATAATAATAATAATAATAATAACAATAACAATAATTATACTTTCTCCCCTCTTCCTAATTGAGTATCAGGAAAAAGCAGCTTGATGTTTTAGGCAAGGTCTCCAGAACGCTGTTCAAATCAGAGGACATGGAAGTGTCACCTAAGCATGGGTGATCGCCTAATGTGGTGGCATCTTCCCAGGACATACTGCATCACAGTATGATCTCTGAGGCAGGGGTCACACACGGGCCCATTGTGGATGCAGTTCAGGGTAGGGTATCTGAGATAGAGCCATCTGTCACTTCATTCTTTTTGTTCTCCCATCTATGAACCAAAGAAACAATTAATTTTATCACCATAAAAATCCAGTCCCCAAAATGACTGCAGCTAGCCACAAAACTGAATTAAAATGGTGTTGGCAAAATGTGATGTGTATTGTTCCCTCGTGCACTGCTAGGCCAGGAAGAGCACAGCGGGGATATCTGCAGGTTTGGGACCACCCACACCATCCTTCTTTATCCATGACTCGGAAAAAACAATTCATATTCTTCCTCAGGTTCATTATAATGGTAGAGTTCATGCAAAGAAAACCTCTGATAAAAAGATCATATGATTAAAGTTTATCATTCATGATTCCTTATGTAAGAGAAATTGTCGTAACCTTTCATAAGGCGTTGATAATTGAAGCACACATCAATCCTATAAAACACTGATTTAGATAATTTTTAACCTTCACTTGACAGAGTGTAAGTTTTGTTCCCTTGAGCTTTACAAAGGATTGAAAATGATGTGTGTGTGTGTGTGTGTGTGTGTGTGTGTGTGTATGTGTGTGTGTGCATTCTAACCACGCCACAGCGTGTGCTTCTTTATGGCTTTCTTCCTTTAGTTTTAAGAATACATGTTACGGTTGCCTGCCTGCCACTGTCTTCTAAAGCTAAGATTTTAAATGTTTTCATTTTAAGCCCGAGGTTTCAGGTAATGGGGCAGTAAAGGCAACATGGACCTGAGCGATCCCAGAGGACTCATGTTTTCGAGTCAACAAAGAAATCTGTTTGCAGTGCTCACATTGATGTTAATGCCCGTGTCTTCTTGGAGTTTAGGTGAAGTGCTTATTACTCTATTCTATCAAATTTAAAAAATCAGATGCAGATTCCTTAAAGGACAATTTTCTGGGTTGACCGACTGTCTTCTCTTTGCCATTATTTGAATTTTGGAATCATGGTTCTGAGAATTTCCAGTAGGTCAACAGAGCTCAATAATCTTTGATTAGATTAATATTTCCTGAGCATTTTAGAGAAACCAAGGGCAGGCTGAAAATATTATTTGTGCAGCAAACACACTGAGGTGTTTAGTCAAGAGCCTCGCAAGGAGAGATGAACAAAATGGCATCTGGGGCTTCAGGCTTATCTGTGGCCTTCGAAATGCCGAAAGATAAAAAGAAGCATCCATCATCAGTCTAGATGAGACCAGAGGCCTCTCCATGCTACCTGCCAATATTACTCAAGGCAGAGGCCTGTCCGTGCTACCTGCCCATGTCACTGCAGACCAGAGACCTGTTCATACTACCCGCCCACATCCCAGCAAAGCAGAGGCCTGTCCGTGCTACCTGTCCATGTCACTGCAGACCAGAGACCTGTTCATGCTACCTACCCACAGCACGGCAAAGCAGAGGCCTGTCCGTGCTACCTGCCCATGCCACAGCAAAGTAGTTGGAGGGGAGCAGGGAAACAAGTGAAAAGTGTAATCAGGGCCTCTTTATTTCTATATAAAATGACAGCATGACTGATCGGTTGCTCAGTTAAATGAAGCGAGTGGATCAAGTGTAAGAGTATTTGTTTAGCCATTTCCAAAGTAGGGCTTGAAGTTTATGTCACCTCGCTCAGTTCACCTGCCCATTAGTTCTGTCTACTGTTCTTCAAACCAGTCTGAGATGAAGTGGCCTCCAAGTTCTAATCTGTGTACAAACTAAAGATAGAACATATAAGTTCTGACCTACCCTGGTTGAAATACTTGCTTCCCCAAATCTAATCTAACCTTCTTAGACAACAGGAAGTTACAAAATCTTCACTTCTTAACTTTTTTATAACCCCTTATTTCCTTTTCACGGCGGGTGTCTAGATAAGAGTGCTGAGGAGGAATGGATCTGGTTGAGTTATTATCCTAGGGCTCAAGGCGAAGGCCAAGGACTTTGGAAGAACCCACATGGAGAAATGCCTGGTTACCACCATCTGTTTTCCCTTTGCACTTCGGCACCACATATCAATACTATTTTACACCTTTGCTTCTACAGAGGGTATTTTTCTGATAAAATTAGTTCCCATTCCTCACCGTGTGACTACCTAATAAAATAGAACGCGAGGAAGGTGATTAATCAAAGCCACAGCGGGCACCCGGGATGCCCCGGCTGTGCTTGCAAAACGGAGGGAGTACTTCCAGCCAGGTTTGTCTGCACTGTGTGCATTCTTACAGTCTTAGATGATTCTCTCTCTCTCTCTCTCTCTCTCTCTCTCTCTGCATGTGTGTGTGTGTTTATCAAAATTGCTTTCTTTGCAATTGTTCCTTTAAAAATTTGTTTGACTACAAATTTTTATTTCTCTAGTTTTGTGTAGTTTCTTTTTAATCTATTACTTTTGAGAAGCACTTGACGTATTAGTGAATGTCTTTTAAAAAACTTCTCCAAGGTTTGCAGGTGACCTCCTGGGTTGCCCCAGTTTCATCTGTGCAAGTGCTTATCCACTGTTTCATCTATGTATGCATATATTAATATATACACATATATATTAATACACATACACATGCACATACACGATCTATACAAAAACACACACATACATACACACACAGGCACCCCCCCCCACACGTGCCCATGTTCCCTAAGGAGCATCAGTATCTAAACTAATACCAAGAAAATACTTTGTTTTCAAATGTGTGAGCAAGTGGTCCAAAATTATCAGAGTCACTGAGCCTAACTCTGTTGACATCAAGAGTAGAGAAGAGGCCATTCTAGGAAAAGCTTTTACAGTGAACTTGCTTATTAATTCATTTTTTTTGACATTTCAAGTTAAGTGTTTATATATTAGAGAAAATATTAGCTGGTACAAATTGTTAATACTCAAAATAAAGGTAAGAATGTATAGATTAGAGGCACTGGGAATCAAGATTTGTCATTTTGCTTCACAGTTCTTGGTAGTAATCTTTGGTCATGGGGTAACTGAATATCCCTTTGTCACTGTCAGCAAGTCACTTCTAACCTCCAAAGTTCAGCACTGTATTTTAAAAAAAATGGAAGTGCTGCCTTCTGTCCTTTCCTCCAGATTCAAGCCAGACAAGAGCAGGGACAAGCTGTCTTTAGACTGCAGACGGGAAGTTGTTGAGCCTGCTCTTTTGTGTTGGATCCTCTGGTTCTTGGAACTAACAGATGAGTCATTCCTCTTCCCACACATGGGAGCAAAGAGTCAAGGATAAACACAGACTGTGGACTGCTCCATCCAATGTGTCACCTGCAGCGAGGAGAAAAGAGGCTTCCACATCATTTGGTCCAGAGGTCCAGCTTTTTAAGGCTCATTAGTAAGAGAGGAAAGACATCAACTTTTCCCTTCTAGAAGATGCAGGGTTTCCATTTCACCATCTCAGTGAAACAAAAGCCACAATCCCCACCTCCTTTCACTGAGTCAGGAGACAGATACTGTTAACTAAAAGTGTACACAGCAAACCCACGGCAGACATGGGTCCAAGGTAGGTTAGTCAAACTGGGGGTTGAGTTTTGCTCGAATAGGATGTAATTCTTTATTGTCTAATGGACCTAATCCCAGTGGGATGTTCCAGAGTTCTCCAATTTTGTCTCTCTGCTAGCTGTGACTTGAGGAGGGCATACACATGGAAATCTCATAATAGAAGAATTAATAATAACAGTATAATTAATCATGCAACATTATTGATAGTAATTAATCATTAGATGAGGTTGTAGTAGCATGAGGTGAAGAGAAAGGTTGGATTCAGATCTGAGATTGCACTCAGCTGCAGGCAGAATAGGAGTTGCCTGGAAGCATGATTTTTATGGCTTTTCAGACAGATTCCCTGTGCCCTAAATTCTGTCTCCATCAGTTCACTGACATTGTATTAGCAACAAAAGGAACATCAGGCACTCACAATGCTTGCTTTTTAAAGGCACCATCCTAGCGACACACATACATAGGTAACTAGATCCAGCCAATGATCCTACCTGACCTTGGGCACAGTTATTTTTATTCTCATTCTAGGCAAGACAACTGGGACACTCATGCACAGTCACGTGAGTAAGAAGAATTAACATTTAAAACAGACTGGCACGTGTGTCAGTTTTTGCTGCCTTGCCACATTGGAATGGAAAAGTCCCTAGCAAGCTCAGTGTTGGAGTTACAATAAGAAATGAATAACTGTCTTAAGATTTTCCCCTAGATTAAGGAGGCATGAATGCAGGTTAAGTAGAGCCTGTGAACTATATTATAGTTCAGGCTCCAGTATCTAATTTGTATTCTGATTTCTTCACAAGCCACAACTCATAGAGAAATGAGTTTTATGATATTTATATATTATAAACATTTAAGAGCATGATGTATTGTCTCAGGGGTAAAAAACACTTGCAGCACCTAAATAAAAGTCTGCTGGGAATGGTGGCCCACCCATACTCCCAGGGCAAGAGGCAGACGGGGAAATTCCTAAAGGGAAGCTGGCTAGTTAGACTAGCTGAATTGGTGGACTCTGGGTTCATGTGAAAGACCCTGACTTAATTTTTTACATGGACAGTGATTAGAAACCATATCAAGCATCATTCTCAGGTCTTCACATGCATGGACCATGCCCATGTGCATCTGAGTACACCTGTGCTCATATACACATGTGATCATGCACATGCACATATGTACTAATGCCACATTTACACACACACACACACACACACACACACAAACCTTCACTGGACACTGATTTTGGAGATATATTTCAAACTTTATTGTCTAGGAAGATGTGCTTCTGTCTTTATTGGCACTTGAGCTAGTATCTAAATCATAATGTGTTTTGTTCTCAACTTATTTGGTGCACGGTTCCATGCATTTCTGTTGGATCAAGCTTGCTGGTTGTGCTATGTTAATCACTTATTATAGACAATACATACATATTAATGCTGATAATTTTGGAAGATATGCAACAGTTGTTCTTGTCTGCAATCCATAGGAACTTTGGGAATTCTTTCCCCTTTAATGCTCAGAGGTGGAATATCATGTAGAATGATTATCTGAAAAGACTACACACGAATGATTTTTGACGCATCAATTATTTTCATTTATCTTTGTTTGGGCTAGGTATACTGGGAATCTGATCACTTATTTTCCCATCAGTTCCAAAAAAGCCTGCGATCTTCTGTGGAAGTCAGCACCACCGAGTAAGACCTATCTTCCTGAGTGTAATTTTGAGTGAATATCTAGGAAGACAAGGTTTTATCTATTCATTTTAATTTATGTGTCTCTATGTTTATGTGCAATCTGTGTACCTCAAGTAATAAAAACCCAGAGTCAGATATTGGGGTTCAACCTGAAAACCAGAAAAGCAAGGCAGCCAAGTCACTAGAGAAGTCTTACCTCTTCTAAGGCTGGGTGACCACAAACTAAGCCACCTAAATAAACTAAGCCTCCCTCTCCTCTCATTTTATGTTCCCTCTAGTGCTGGGATTAAAGTCATGACTTTCTAATATTGGGATTAAAGGTGAGGCACCACCACCTGGATTTGTTTCTGTACCAATCTTGTGTAGCCCAGGGTGGCCTTGAACTCACAGAGATCCATCTGACTCTGTCTCCCAAATCCTGGGATTAAAGGTGTGTGTCCCCATTACCTGACCTCTCGTGGCTTTAGTTTTGTCTCTGATCTTCAGGCAAGATTTATTTATCAAAATGCAAATAACATACTTACCACTGCAGCTCTGTGGTTTATGCACGCATATATTTGCACATATATGTGCAGACACATGTGTCCATGTGGAGGCCAGAGACAGAAACTGAGGCCAATGACTTTCTCTATCACACTCCACTTTGTTTTTGAGAAAACATATCTCTTCCTGGAACCAGGGCTCACCATTTCTGCTAAAATGACTGTCTAGGGATTCCAGAGAGCCTCCTGTCTCTGACCTCTCTGTGCACTGCCTTACTAGGATTAAGGAAAACTAAACCTTTGTTCTCTGACAATGTCATATATGTGCACAGCCTGCTCTTGTTATTACTACCTCCCCAACCCTATCATTTTCTTCCTACCATTTCCAATCCCCCTTTTTCCTTGCAAATCTCTTCACCATATTCATGACTTTTGTTTTGTTTTTCTATCCTACAGAATTCAGCTTGGGTCATCTATATGATCATGGATTTTGAACTATTCCCTAGAGCCTGGTAGACTCACCAGTAGGCTCACAGCTGGATACTATGCCTCCCCACTCCGAGAACTCATCAGTTACTCAATAGTTCAGCACTGAGTTGTAGAGCCTCATGAGTCCTTTCCCTGCTCAGAACTGTCTGTGGGACAGACTCAACTTGTATGGTACCAACACCATTAGGTGCATGTGTCATGAGTTTATGATTGTCATGATTGTGGCATGCTTAGAACATGGCATTTCACAGTACATCATCTTATTTTCCTGTGGTAACATTCTTTCTATGCCCTCTTCTATTATTTTCCATGAACTCTAAGAAGGTAGTTTTCTTGTCTAGGGACGAGACCTCAGCTGCCTGTTATTCTCGTCATCTTGTGCAGTCATAGGTTTCTGTTCACTGTGAAGTAAAGTGTCTCTGATTAAGGTTGAGGATAGCTTTTGTCTGCGAGTATGAAAATAGATAACTAGAAGGAGATTTGATAGCACGTTAATTTAACTGAAGAGGAGTAGTGGATTTCCCTTGGCTTTTATGTGGATCCTGGGGATTCACAATGAGGTCTTCAAGCTTGTGTGGCCACAGTATGCAGTAACTCCTTGCCTTATGTTTTGTAACAGTTTCCTAAGTGATTGAAATATTCTATCCTGCAGGAAAGTCCTTAAATAAGATAGTAAACAGTTCAAAATAGTGTCAGGAAGTTCCTGAAGCAGAACAGATTCACTAGGCCTCTCTTTGCCAGAGTAAGCAATAAAAGCTTCAAAGAAGACTCTTGGACAAGCAAAACTGCAGAGAGAACTCTTAGACCAGACCAGCTACTTGGAAGAAGCAGAAACCACCAGAGCTGCCTGGAAGAGGTTTGGATCAACTGAGGTATCTGGAAAGGACACTCTTCAACCTATTGAGCGGCATATAGGCTCGGCAGCGTGCTCCAGGTTCCCAGCTCTGTGAACTGACACACCTGCTGGGGTGGGCTTGGGTGATGCAGCTGTCTTCGAGTCATTCCTGCCTCTAAGTAACTCCTTATTCACACCTCTGCATGTAACCACAGCAAAACTCATTGGTTCACCAATCTGGACTTTTGGGGTATCTGTACTTTGGTCTGTCATCGGGAACATCTGGGGTGAGCACATATGTGTGTAAGTGTCTCTCCAGGACAATAGAGCTTTGAACAATACTAAAACCAATACAGAAACTGGCCCTGGTGGTCCAGACAAGGAAAGGATCATAAACTCGGAGTCTGCTTAGGAATCTTAGATAGTCTGCCTCAAAATCTAAAATAAAAAAGACTTGGGGCTGCTGCTTACTGGTAAATTTCCTAGCCAGCATGGTGAGTCCTCAGATAAAATCCTCAGCACGACCAAACAGAAACAACCACAGATATAAAAGGAAGGGGATGGTACAATCAAAAGATGCTCAAGGAACGTCATTATTCCCTGGTTTTCTCATTTGTGCAGTGATCTCGCAGGCCTTGTGCTGTCTCTGAAGTTCTCCTCTGCTCCACTGTCCTTTCTTAGATCCTGGATTGGTTTTCATAGCAAAAATTCAGCATCACCATGGCTTAGGAGTTATTTTCTTTATGACCAACCTCCAACTGATTTACAGAAACTCAGTGGAAGCCATTGCCACTTGCAACGTTTTGATCCCTGACCTACAGGCCACTAACATTACCTTGTTTTTTGTGAGGCTTTTGGCCATGCCCCGGTGAAGTTTTCATCATGCCATTTCAAGAAAAGGAACCACTGATATTCTTCCTTTGGCAACTCAGGGCCAACGTCAGCTCAAACCTCCCACATGGGCAGTCTAGTGTGACAGCTTCTCTGGGGAGAAAGCTCTCCTGCGGATGTTGTATAACTCTGAGCAAGTGAGTAATGGGGCTTCAAGGATTCACTATTGTTTAGGACTCTGCGGAGGCTGAGTGGGAGGTGATGAGATAGAGCGGAAAAAAGCTGGAGCAGGGGAGTCAGAGTTTGAATCCTGCTCTTCCCTTAAGTGGTGTCAGTCCTCAGGGAACTTGATTATGTAATTTAACCACGCACAACTCTCCTCACTGTAAGATGCAAATGCCACACAGGCTTGAGATGGAGACTAAAGAACAAAAGGACAGAGGGAAAGGCTTGGGTTTTCTTAGGGTCTTAAGTGAGCCCAACACTTACAAAAGTTTTCAAAACTTTAAAAAATCAAATTAACTTTGTGTGCATGTATTATATGTGTGTGGTACATGCACACATGTGTATGGGTGAGGGTGTGTGCACCTTGATGAGTGTACACTTCTTGTTCTTGTGTTTGCAGGGGGAGGATGTTGGCTGACTATCATTCTTTGCTTTGGTTCCTAAGACAGCGTGTCACCGAACCTGGAACTAAGCTAGCACACAGTGAGTTCTAGTGAT